>NIVC01001782.1:0-54547 GCA_002269645.1 Macrostomum lignano | reverse complement strand
ATTTTTGTAACAACGCGAAGACAAACGCGCGTACTATGAGTAGGCATCACCATTTCTTGTCGATAAATATAAAGAACATATGTATAAATGTATAAATATGCAAGGCTCTTACAATGGTCAAATTAGTCAAAGGGTTCACTCTCGAAATCAGAAGGTTTTCCTGTGAATTGCCCGGGCGCCCTCTCCTCGTCGTACTCTTTCTTGCTGACCACATTCGCCGGAAGTGTCCAGCGCTGCCAGAATGGAGCCGCCAATCCAAGTGGAGTAGAGGCGCTCCTGTGGTGCAGAAATTTTTCAACCGATTGTCCTTGGCACCAGGCGCTTCAGCTCCGCCAGAAGCCTGTCGCCGAATCCTGCAGTAATTTGGGTGGGTCTTATGTAGGATTTATTAGTAGAATCCCTATTTTATTCATTCGAGTGGGTTGTCGGGGATTGGGTGTACATTGAGGGGAGTGAGGTTGATGAGGATTGGGTGTACATTGCGGGGAGTGAGGTTGATTAGGATTTGGTGTACATTAAGGGGAGTGAGGTTGATTAGGATTTGGTGTACATTAAGGGGAGTGAGGTTGATTAGGATTTGGTGTACATTGAGGGAGTGAGGTTGATGGATATTGGTGTACATTGAGGGGAGTGAGGTTGATGGGATTAGGTGTAATTGAGGGGAGTGAGGTTGTCGACGATTGGGTGTACATTGAGGGAGTGAGGTTGATTAGGATTTGGTGTACATTGAGGGGAGTGAGGTTGATTAGGATTTGGTGTACATTGAGGGGAGTGAGGTTGATGAGGATTGGGTGTACATTGAGGGGAGCGAGGTTGATGGGATTGGGTGTACATTGAGGGGAGTGAGGTTGTCGAAGATTGGGTGTAAATTGAGGGGAGTCAGGTTAGTGAGGATTGGATGTACACCACAGATTCTAGCTATTTTTAGTATCTGTGGTGCACACTAGGGGGAGTGAGGCTGTGTACATTAAAGCAGGGTTCGCTAGGAATGAAAGTACATTGGGGTGGGGTTCGGAGACTTGGTGTACATTGGCGGCAGGGATTCGCCAGCAGGACTCACCTCTAAACAGCGTGGAGCCGCCCGACACAACAATATTGGCGTACAGCAGGCGTCTCAAATCCATATCGGATCGCTGAATAGAATAGGCCAGCACCTCGTGTATGCCTTCCCATTCTTCGCCGACAAGTTCAGGCCTAAACAGCAGCTCGGGAGCGCGGAATGCGGCCGCATTGACCTCCAGTTGAGACCCATCGGGCAGGGAGTAGGTGACCCGTTCCGGATCAAGTTTCTCCTCCGTGACAGGATTAGCCGATACGTAGCAGGCTCGCTCCTTGACTTGGCGTACAATTTCCAGCTCAGCGGAGGTGTGAAAACAGGCTCCCTCCTTGCGCAGCAGCAGCTGCAGATAGCGAGTGACATCGCGGCCGGCAATGTCGGTCCGCATGACCGCGTGCTGCAGGGCGAAGCCCTCGTAGATCGGCACAGCGTGGGTGACGCCGTCGCCGGAGTCCAGCACCACCCCGGTGGTGCGGCCGGTGGCGTACAGGGACAGCACCGCCTGCATAGACATGAACAGGCCCGGGACGCCGAGGGTTTCGAAAAAAATCTCGGCCGTTTTCTCGCGATTTCTGGTTGGATTTTTTTGTTGTATAGTTAGGCTGCGGCGACTCACTGGCACTTTTAGAATACTAGGAATACTACTTGTTAGTAGTTAGCTGGTTAGTGTGGAAAGGACGAATCTAGCACGTACAATCTTCTGTTTGTACGTTCAATAACTGTGGCTCTGAGAATGCCTTACTCATAATTGAGCCTTGAAAGCAGTTCCCGGGAATCGCCCTCAGACCCTCCCAAAGAATCGCCCTCAATCCCTCTCCAAAAGAATCGCCCTCAGACCCCTCCCAAAGAATCGCCCTCAGACCCTCCCAAAGAATCGCCCTCAGACCCTCCCAAAGAATCGCCCTCAATCCCTCTCCAAAAGAATCGCCCTCAGACCCTCCCAAAGAATCGCCCTCAGACCCTCCCAGAGAATCGCCCCCCCCAAAGAATCGCCCTCAGACCCTCCCAGAGAATCGCCCTCACCCCCCCCAAAGAATCGCCCTCAGACCCTCCCAAAGAATCGCCCTCAGACCCCTCCCAGAGAATCGCCCTCACCCCCCCCCCAAGAATCGCCCTCAGACCCTCCCAGAGAATCGCCCTCACCCCCCCCCCCCAAAGAATCGCCCTCAGACCCTCCCAGAGAATCGCCCTCAAACCCTCCCAAAGAATCGCCCTCAATCCCTCTCCAAAAGAATCGCCCTCAGACCCTCCCAAAGAATCGCCCTCAAACCCTCCCAAAGAATCGCCCTTAGACCCCTCCCAAAGAATCGCCCTCAAACCCTCCCAAAGAATCACGCTCAAACTCCTAAAGAATGGCCCTCAGGCAGGTATGACACACAATTATAACATTAAAAAGAACACACATTATACATTTTAAGTAATATTTGCCCACTGATCAATAAATCACTTCATATTTAGTCCCTTCGCTTCACTCCCTTCACCCCTCTAGCTTAAAGCGGCCAGAGATTTGGAAAGGAATGGAATGGGGAAAAGGACTTCGGAATCGCCTGAGCAAAAGACAGACCGCGGAAGCAAAAGGAAGCCAGTGGTCGGAGAACAGGGCCAGCTCCAACTTGCCAGGCTAGAGCCTAGCCAAAGTTTAATATGAGAATGCATAGATATATAGACAAGTTGCTAAAATTAGACATGGGAAGTTTAGCGAGAAGGCAGACGCACGACACACATGAGGGACGAAAATCTGTACCTGACTGCCTGACCCCCCCAAATCCTATCCAACCCTTATTCCTCAAAACAAATAGCGAATATTCATACCAACGACTGCATTCGTACACTGATTATAACAAAAATATTATGCATGCTTTTTTTAATAAAAGTCTAAACTTAAACTGGGTAAAGTGCGACAAAGATGTCGCCTGTTATACTAAAGAAGTAAAGATACAACATAATTGATTGTCTTAAGTCTAGGTGCGATTCTTGGGATAATCTTAAGGGGAGAAACTGGGGATAATCCTAGGGAGGATTTTTGGATAATATTAGGAGAAATTCTTGGGATAATCCTATGGGCGATTCTTAGGATACTCTTAGGGGAGATTCTTGGGATAATCCTAGGGGCGATTCTTAGGATAAACTTAGGGGAGATTCTTGGGATAATCCTAGGGGCGATTCTTAGGATACTCTTAGGGGAGATTCTTGGGATAATCCTAGGGGCGATTCTTAGGATAAACTTAGGGGAGATTCTTGGGATAATCCTAGGGGCGATTCTTAGGATAAACTTAGGGGAGATTCTTGGGATAATCCTAGGGGCGATTCTTAGGATAAACTTAGGGGAGATTCTTAGGATACTCTTAGGGGAGATTCTTGGGATAATCCTAGGGGCGATTCTTAGGATAAACTTAGGGGAGATTCTTGGGATAATCCTAGGGGCGATTCTTAGGATACTCTTAGGGGAGATTCTTGGGATAATCCTAGGGGCGATTCTTAGGATAAACTTAGGGGAGATTCTTAGGATACTCTTAGGGGAGATTCTTGGGATAGTCATAGGGGCGATTCTTAGGATAAACTTAGGGGAGATTCTTTGGATAATCCTAGGGGCGACTCATAGGATAAAATTAGGGGAGATTCTTAGGATAATCTTAAGGGAGCTTCCTGGGATAATCGCAGGGAGATTCCTAGGATAATAGTAAGGGAGATTCTGGGGATAATCTTAGTAGGGAGATTTTCGGGATAATCTTGCGGAGATTATTAGGATAATCTAAGGGGGGGGGCTAATCTTAGGAGATTCTTGGGATAATCTTAGGAAGAGATTCTTTAAATGATGTTAGGGGAATTCTTAGTATTATCTTAGGGGTGATTCTTATGAAATAATCTTGAGGGAGATGAACTTAGTTTCTTTAGAAGGATATTACTAACGAATTCGAATTTTAGACATAATCTTAGGGACACTATCTTAGCGATAGAGTAACAGTTTTAGTGACCATTGGGATAACTTCATAAGGGATTCTTTAAAAGAATATTAATGGAAATGCTTTTGATATTCTTCAGTATTGGTAGTTTCTTTAAAAACACAAAAAACCACAAATGAAGCTAAACTTACTTTCTAGGATTCAATGGCGCTTCAGTAAGCAGCACGGGATGCTCCTCGGAGTAGGTGTTTAATTGGTCCTTGCTGTAGATGTACTGCCAGATCTTCTCCATATCGTCCCAGCTGCGCACAATGCCGTGCTCCATTGGGTAGCGAATGGACAGCAGGCCTCGATGCTCTTCGGCTTTGGGCCCGATGAACACGTCGCCTTCGAGGCCGCCAGCCATCACTCTGACGTGCTTTGGTCGGCCGATGAAGTTGGAGAATATGTACTTTGGCACCTGGTCGCCGGCAAAGCCTGCTTTGATAACGCCGCTGCCCTGTGCAGTGTGATATAGTGAGATTATCCATAAATATAGTGATAGATGCTGGCCCAGCAACTGAGGATCTGGGAGGCTGGCCCAGCAACTGAGGATCTGAGAGGCTGGCCCAGAAACTGAGGATCTGAGAGGCTGGCCCAGCAACTGAGGATCTGAAAGGCTGGCCCAGCAACTGAGGATCTGAGAGGCTGGCCCAGCAACTGAGGATCTGGGAGGCTGGTCTAGCAAATAAGAATCTGGGAGGATGGCCCAGCAACTGAGGATCTGAGAGGCTGGCTCAGCAACTGAGGATCTGAGAGGGTGGCCCAGCAACTGAGGATCTGAGAGGCTGGCCCAGCAACTGAGGATCTGAGAGGGTGGCCCAGCAACTGAGGATCTGAGAGGCTGGCCCAGCAACTGAAGATCTGAGAGGCTGGCCCAGGAACTGAGGATCTGGGAGGCTGGCCCAGCAACTGACACTCTGGGAGGCTGGCCCAGCAACTGAGGATCTGGGAGGCTGGCCAAGCAACTAAGGATCTGGGAAGCTAGCCTAGCAACTGACAATCTAGGAGGCTAGCCTAGCAATTTAGGATCTGGAAGGCTAGCCTAGCAACTGAGGATCTCTAAGGCAAGCCTAGCATCTAAGGAGCTGGGTGCCTGCTAGCCAAGCAACTGAAGGTCTAGGAGTCTATTGACTTAGCAATTAAGGATTTAGTTTGTTCAATTTCCAATTGGCATTTACAATCTCTTAGACTATAGTATACACTAGTAATAATAAGCAGTACTATTCTATTAATAGCAATAAACAAAGCAAAATGTCAAAAAGTTAAAAGCAAGTAATAGCTTAGTTTAAATTATTATATAATGTTTGTTTACTAATAATTTTGAATATAAATTATTAATTAAATTGGAATACTACTTAAAATTAAAAATAACTAATCAAGACAAAGTTGAACTTTATTGGGGACCTTAGTATATATATACTAATATATAGTATATTAATATATAATATACTACATTTATATATAGTATATAAATATATAGTATCTAAGCAATCTAGCTAATAATAAATCTAAATATACTCAAATACTAGCCAACCTAGCTTATTTAGCTAATATATATTGTGGCAAAGCAAGGGTCAATTGTAAAATATAAAACTTTTATAGATACTTTTATAATTTTCTTTGCTTTGCCTTGGATAATATTTTGATAACAAATTAGATTCTTTATTTTTTAACAAAATCATAAAGGAAAAGCAAATAAAAAAGAAGAGACAAAGGGCTATAATCTATACGACTATATTAATTATGACTAGCATTTTTGTAGTCTAGTTTTAACAGCAGGCATTTTATTTAGAATTAGATGGCATATAGATGCTTGAGAAATTTGGACTCTAGTCTACAGTAGACTAGGCAATGATTTTAATAATATTATTAAAATTTTTTGTTTCCTTTTTTCTAGTAAAATGTCCTTAATTGGTATTAGCCTTACTACAATGGAATTTAAATTTAGTGGCGCTAGCCCTAAGGAGGGGTAAAGGTTATCACTAAACTGCCCTAGTTTTAATCTGATGACTGTTCTGCCATGGATGCAGTTATAGCCATATAGACATGCAGGACTACACTTGAATAAAATATATAGATAAATATAGAAAAACTAAAGACAAAAAACATCAGAGCAGAGTAGATTGTAATCTAAACAGCATTTAGATAGAGATACTATGTCTAAGCTTTTAGATTATGAATACAGGCGTACTTACATTATCAATCACAATGGGCTGATTAGCAATCACATCGTAGGAATCCATTTTGCGAGGACTGAGACTTTTATAAGTAAATACACAATGAAATTATTATTTGACCTTTTGTCAAGGAAATAACTTTAAATAACGTTTAAGTGCAGACTGTCACTGTTATAAAAACTAGCACTCACTCTTTTCAAGTTGTTTCTACAAAACCATTTAACGTTTAAATTATTTCAATAAGTAACTTCTTATTAAAACAAATGCTTCCGATATTAAAGCAATGAAAACAAGACTAGGCTACAATTTAGCTAAGTAAATATAAAAATGAACTGGCAATGAATAAATAAACAAATCCAATACACAGAATATTTTAAAGAAAATCTTGCACATCGTTATTAATTCCAAGCTAAGACGACGGACTCAAGTTATAGGGTTCGCTTACTGTAGTCGTCCTTGATTCCAATGTGTACTTAAATTTAAATGTAGCGTCAAAAAGCAAAACTTTACAATCTAACGCTAGAAAACACTATACCACCCTTTTGAACCTAGGATCGCGAGGTCATATTTGGTACGTTTTAAAACATACGTAAATTTTACTTTTTTGTGTAGTAAAAGCGGCCTGCTTTTCTGAGACCTGCAGCTCTTTGATTCTCTTAACAGGCCGCCGAAGCACTCACAAAGAAGATTTGTTCACGCCATGTAAAATCCCACCTATAGTATCTGCGATTACATGTTTATTTTTCTGTACAGGCATTCGCAAGGAACGTTCCAAAGACCAAAAACGCAATGTTACTGGTAATTTGTGCATCAATTACTATATGTAATTGATAGAGCATGTAAAGATTATAAGAAATCCATGTGTAAAAAGCCGATAGATCGAATCACCAATCACGGGGCCAACATAACTCTCCTGATCAATAGCAGTAGATTCTGAATCTTTCAAATCACAATGAGGTACTTTTATAGGGTACATAATGCACCATCATGAATTGTCATTTATAAATATTCACAGAATGGCGCTACTGTACGCAGGCACGCACTCGTAAGTGCACATGCACTCACACAGGGGTGTACATACCATGTACATACAGTACGTGGCCTTAACTTTCTAAATGGTGTTTCTGATAAGGCATGAGTATACATATTATACTGCACGATCTCTGTGCCTTGCGAGTGCCCTGAATTAACTTTGCCGCGACCGGAACGAAACAGATGAATTGTGATTTCCAATCATGCAAACCAATATAAATTATAGAGCTGCACAAAATCAGGAAGTTACACGTAGGCCGGCCTTTAATAAAGTTGTAGCTGCATGTACGAGAGTATGTACATGTAATAAAAGTTCAATAAGAGTTCAGCAATTCCACCTTTCGACCATATACCAGTTCCCTTAACTTATGAGTATAGAATGGATGGTGCGAAAAATACACAGCGTTTCATATGCATAGGTTATGCATTCATATTGGGAAAATGAATCCAAAACTGAAGAAAAATAGCAGCCAATATTTACAGACAGAGAGCTATAAACTGTGTCGGCTACTTTACATGCATTTTTAAACATTCTTAAAACGTGCCAAAAGCCAAACTCTACAAGGGTGTATTGTACATTGTCCGTGAAAAGCGAGTCAAAGAGAAAAGGTTGAAAAACGCAAGATAAAAAGATGCTTTGCATAAATGCATTCTGCTCTTTCAAGTCCATTTGTTACCGTTCTACACCTTTTTCTACCTAGCCTGACTGCGCCTTCAGAACATCTTTTTGAAACTGTTTAAACACTTTAATTCTCAATGAGGTCATTTCTGTTGGAAGAACTGGGCTTTCGTACCATACCATACTCAGTCACTAAGCTGGCTTGCAGCTAGTAGCTAGCTGGATAAATAGATAGATAGATAGATAGATAGATAGATAGATAGATAGATGGATAGATAGATAGATAGATAGATAGATAGATAGATAGATAGATAGATAGATAGATAGATAGATAGATAGATAGATAGATAGATAGATAGATAGATAGATGGATAGATAGATAGATAGATAGATAGATAGATAGATAGATAGATAGATAGATAGATAGATAGATAGATAGATAGATAGATAGATGGATAGATAGATAGATAGATAGATAGATAGATAGATAGATAGATAGATAGATAGATAGATAGATAGATAGATAGATAGATAGATAGATAGACAGATAGATAGATAGATAGATAGATAGATAGATAGATAGATAGATAGATAGATAGATAGATAGATAGATAGATAGATAGATAGATAGATAGATAGATAGATAGATAGATAGATAGATAGATAGATAGACAGACAGATAGATAGATAGATAGATAGATAGATAGATAGATAGATAGATAGATAGATAGATAGATAGATAGATAGATAGATAGATAGATAGATAGATAGATAGATAGATAGATAGATAGATAGATAGACAGATAGAAAGATAGAAAGACAGATAGATAGATAGATAGATAGATAGATAGATAGATAGATAGATAGATAGATAGAATAGACAGATAGATAGATAGATAGATAGATAGATAGATAGATAGATAGATAGATAGATAGATAGATAGATAGATAGATAGATAGATAGATAGATAGATAGATAGATAGATAGATAGATAGATAGATAGATAGATAGATAGATAGATAGATAGATAGATAGATAGATAGATAGATAGATAGATAGATAGATAGATAGATAGATAGATAGATAGATAGATAGATAGATAGATAGATAGATAGATAGATAGATAGATAGATAGATAGATAGATAGATAGATAGATAGATAGATAGATAGATAGATAGATAGATAGATAGATAGATAGATAGATAGATAGATAGATAGATAGATAGATAGATAGATAGATAGATAGATAGATAGATAGATAGATAGATAGATAGATAGATAGATAGATAGATAGATAGATAGATAGATAGATAGATAGATAGATAGATAGATAGATAGATAGATAGATAGATAGATAGATAGATAGATAGATAGATAGATAGATAGATAGATAGATAGATAGATAGATAGATAGATAGATAGATAGATAGATAGATAGATAGATAGATAGATAGATAAAAAGCAGAAATAGATACTGCACCGGAAAGCGAGTTTTACATGTACATGAGTAGGTAAAAGAAAAATAGGAAGCACAGCCTGAAACTTAGGCTGAGACGAAAACTATTGGACTCTGTGAGAAAGAAAAGAAAAGTCTAGAATAACAGAGCCAACAGGCTTTAGAGCTGCTGTGCACAGAAACAACACTTAATATATTCATTTCTATATATAGTTCGAAATGGAGACAAGACCAGCAGAAACAGAGTCTAAACAACGCATTGGTTTGACAATAACAAGATGGCCTCGCAACATCAGGGCGACGGTCAGTCAACTTCTTCCGCCGTGGCAAACAAACGAAAACAATTAGCTAAATCGGAAACTGTCGATATTACAGATGAAGGAAGCAGAATCCAGACTCTTGGTAAGTTGAGGCTCTGCAGGGTGATGAAGCGTGCCTGAGTCTCGCGCCACGACCCCAGCTGGTTCCAGCGGGCTTTCGTGTCTAAGTGGGGGCTTGATGATGATGAGTTAGTGTAGTGCTTTGTGCACAAAGTCAAAATAGCAAATTAAGCTTGGATCGTAATGCTATTCACTCCTGCCCTGATGAAGTTTAGCAGCTTAGCGGCTTGTACTACTCGTAAGCCTTTATGAATTTTGCATCGGCTGAGACCTACTTTTCTTAGATTAAATTATTTCTGCTTGCCTATATTTAGTATCTAACGGACGTCAGAAACTCTCGAATGTTAAATGATGCTTTTTTACGTAAAAGGACTTGAAATCTGCGCCTCCATTGGGGAAGCAATAATAAAAAGGGACTAAAAAATTGGAATAAAAATCAGAATAACATTGGAACTGTTATACACTGCAGTCCCATGCAGTGCGCCTTAGCGAGGATTGGAAAATCTTGCGTCATTGCAGCATAGGGGGCTGAAGTCAATCGCTCTGACTATATACTAAAGGTTTTCAATTTTCTGTGTTGAGCGGAGAGGCAGATTCTCAATGACTGAGTGAGCGGAGAGGCAGATTCTCAATGGCTGAGTGAGCGGAGAGGCAGATTCTCAATGACTGAGTGAGCGGAGAGGCAGATTCTCAATGGCTGAGTGAGCGGAGAGGCAGATTCTCAATGGCTGAGTGAGCGGAGAGGCAGATTCTCAAAGACTGAGTGAGCGGAGAGGCAGATTCTCAATGACTGAGTGAGCGGAGAGGCAGATTCTCAATGACTGAGTGAGCGGAGAGGCAGATTCTCAATGACTGAGTGAGCGGAGAGGCAGATTCTCAATGACTGATGAAGCAGCTATAGGATTAGTATTACCTATAAAAGTCTCCTATAAAAAGAACTGGCAAACCCTCAGGAGAGAACAGCGGTCTGGGCCGCGTACTGATCGGCCTGCGCTACCAGTCTGCCAACTCCTACCTCGAAGTGCGAATCGTCCGTGGCGACGGCATTCGCCGTTCCGGCGACGGCGGGAAGCCACCGGCGTCAACCTACTGTTCGGTGGTGTTCCTACCCGACTGCACAGAGTCGGTTGCCACGGCAACCGTAGACTCAACAGTCGGTTGTCCTCGCTGGAAGGGTGCTTTTCAATTTGAAAAATTTCCAAAAGTCGCGGGCGCCGGTGCGTCCAGCCAGCGGTGCATGCAGGTGCAGGTGCACGACCCGGCTGCTGGCGGAGCGGCCATCAGCGAAGCGACACTGTTGCTAAGTGAGGATGGATCAGTGTGTAAAGTTTTGTAGCACTGTGTGGCGCTCAAGCACAAGTGTCTCTAAGCACACAAGTGTCTATAAGCACACATGTGTCTAAGCCCAAATGTCTGAGCACAAAAGTGTCTCTAAGCACACAAGTGTCTCTAAACACACAAGTGTCTCTAAGCACACAAGTGTCTCTAAGCACACAAGTGTCTCTAAGCACACAATTGTCTCTAAGCACACAAGTGTCGCTATGCACACAAGTGTCTCTAAGCACACAAGTTTCTCTAAGCACACAATTGTCTCTAAGCACACAAGTGTCGCTAAGCACACAAGTGTCTCTAAGCACACAAGTGTCGCTAAGCACACAAGTGTCTTTAAGCACACAAGTGTCCAAGCGCAAATGTCTAAACACAACAATTAAAGTGTCCTCCGTTCTCCCCCAGGCCACTGGAGCGAGGAAGACTATGAGAGAGGCATCCGTGTCTGGAAATACCTGAACGGCACCCAGGAGTCTCAACGAGTCAGCAGCAAGGAGGGCACCGCATTTCTTACTCTGTATTGCCGGCCAGACAAATTCAAGTTGACCTTGAGTAGTATCGAAGATTTGAATCCGCGCCATACGTCGGGCATAGAGCCGGAGGACTTCTACTGCAGATTGCAGGCATTTATGCAACACCGCGGCCTCATCAAAGAGACGATGGTGCGAGGTTCAAGAGATTCTACACCAGGGAGCGAGTTGAACTTCCTGGGATTTGAGTTTAGCGTTAGACTGCACGGAAAACACGGCGGAGGCGGCGGCGTGGAAGCGCTCACCGTCAGGTTGGTGCTCAGCAAGCAGCATAACGGGCAGCACCAGGAGATCTGCTGGGTGGACCTGGGATCCGATGTCAAACGGGTCGACTGCAGAGGCCTGTACAAATCAGTGATGGAGAACCCCAATCAGCCTCACGTGATCTCTGTGCGCATGAACCGCCCGCCTGCGCCCTCGGGGTTGGAGGGACCAGCCCACAAGCACCGGCAGTCTCAGCCGGCACAAGGCAGCGGCCATCACAAGCACGAAGCATGATCTGCCTGCAGACGATGTGCAGAACCTCTTTTATGTGATTGATTGAAATTATTATTAGAGAAAGATTCTCAATGACTGAGTGAGCGGAGAGGCAGATTCTTAATGACTGAGTGAGCGGAGAGGCAGATTCTCAATGACTGAGTGACCAGACAGACAAATTCTTAATGACTGAGTGAGCGAAGAGGCAGATTCTCAATGACTGAGTTCAGTGGAGAGGCAGATTCTCAATGACTGAGTGAGCGGAGAGGCAGATTCTCAATGACTGAGTGAGCGGAGAGGCAGATTCTCAATGACTGAGTGAGCGGAGAGGCAGATTCTTAATGACTGAGTGAGCGGAGAGGCAGATTCTCAATGACTGAGTGACCAGACAGACAAATTCTTAATGACTGAGTGAGCGAAGAGGCAGATTCTCAATGACTGAGTTCAGTGGAGAGGCAGATTCTCAATGACTGAGTGAGCGGAGAGGCAGATTCTCAATGACTGAGTGAGCGGAGAGGCAGATTCTTAATGACTGAGTGAGCGGAGAGGCAGATTCTCAATGACTGAGTGACCAGACAGACAAATTCTTAATGACTGAGTGAGCGAAGAGGCAGATTCTCAATGACTGAGTTCAGTGGAGAGGCAGATTCTCAATGACTGAGTGAGCGGAGAGGCAGATTCTCAATGACTGAGTGAGCGGAGAGGCAAATTCTCAATGACTGAGTGAGCGGAGAGGCAGATTCTCAATGACTGAGTGAGCGGAGAGGCAGATTCTCAATGACTGAGTGAGCGGAGAGGCAGATTCTCAATGACTGAGTGAGCGAAGAGGCAGATTCTCAATGACTGAGTGAGCGGAGAGGCAGATTCTCAATGACTGAGTGAGCGGAGAGGCAGATTCTCAATGACTGAGTGAGCGGAGAGGCAGATTCTCAATGACTGAGTGAGCGGAGAGGCAGATTCTCAATGACTGAGTGAGCGGAGAGGCAAATTCTCAATGACTGAGTGAGCGGAGAGGCAGATTCTCAATGACTGAGTGAGCGGAGAGGCAGATTCTCAATGACTGAGTTCAGTGGACAGACAAATTCTTAATGACTGAGTGAGCGAAGAGGCAGATTCTCAATGACTGAGTGAGCGGAGAGGCAGATTCTTAATGACTGAGTGAGCGGAGAGGCAGATTCTCAATGACTGAGTGAGCGGAGAGGCAGATTCTCAATGACTGAGTGAGCGGAGAGGCAGATTCTCAATGACTGAGTTCAGTGGAGAGGCATATTCTCAATGACTGAGTGAGCGGAGAGGCAGATTCTTAATGACTGAGTGAGTGGAGAGGCAGATTCTCAATGACTGAGTGAGTGGAGAGGCAGATTCTCAATGACTGAGTGAGCGGAGAGGCAGATTCTCAATAACTGAGTGAGCGGAGAGGCAGATTCTCAATGACTGAGTGAGCGGAGAGGCAGATTCTCAATGACTGAGTGAGCGGAGAGGCAGATTCTCAATGACTGAGTGAGCAAGAGACAGATTCTCAATGACTGAGTGAGCGGAGAGGCAGATTCTCAATGACTGAGTGAGCGGAGAGGCAGATTCTCAATGACTGAGTGAGCGGAGAGGCAGATTCTCAAAGACTGAGTGAGCGGAGAGGCAGATTCTCAATGACTGAGTGAGCGGAGAGGCAGATTCTCAATGACTGAGTGAGTGGAGAGGCAGATTCTCAGTGACTGAGTGAGTGGAGAGGCAAATTCTCAATGACTGAGTGAGCGGAGAGGCAAATTCTCAATGACTGAGTGAGCGGAGAGGCAAATCCCCAATGACTGAGTGAGCGGAGAGGCAAATCCCCAATGACTGAGTGAGCGGAGAGGCAGATTCTCAATGACTGAGTGAGCGGAGAGGCAGATTCTCAATGACTGAGTGAGCGGAGAGGCAGATTCTCAATGACTGAGTGAGCGGAGAGGCAGATTCTCAATGACTGAGTGAGCGGAGAGGCAAATCCCCAATGACTGAGTGAGCGGAGAGGCAAATCCTCAATGGCTGGGTTGAGCAGATGTTAACAAATATCGCTAACAATATTTTTTTCATTACGAGTTAATGCACTGTTGCAAAAGTACTTTATCTATCGTGTAAATACTATACAAAAGGCATGCGAACAATATGTAAAAACTAATTCGGTTTAGTACAACAAATATCTGCCGCTGTGCTGCATCTGTAAGAAAATCTGTAATCAAACGATTTGAGTCACAAGAACAGCTGACTGGATTGCTACAGAAATGCCAAGTATGGCAATACTATACAAAATGTATAGCTGTGAACGCATCTAGGCGTGAATCTTGAGAATTTTGTTCACTATTGAACTGTACAGCTGTTAAAAATTCTTACTCGGAAAGTTCTACTAAAAGAAACATACAGTTTTCCTGATTGCTTTGCAAATCTACTCAGATTAGACTAATCGAATCTACTCAGATTAGACTAATCGAATCTACTCAGATTAGACTAATCAAATCTACTCAGATTAGACTAAACAAATCTACTCAGATTAGACTAACCAAATCTACTCAGATTAGACTAAACAAATCTACTCAGATTAGACTAACCAAATCTACTCAGATTAGACTAACCAAATCTACTCAGATTAGACTAAACAAATCTACTCAGATTAGACTAATCGAATCTACTCAGATTAGACTAATCAAATCTACTCAGATTAGACTAAACAAATCTACTCAGATTAGACTAACCAAATCTACTCAGATTAGACTAATCGAATCTACTCAGATTAGACTAATCAAATCTACTCAGATTAGACTAAACAAATCTACTCAGATTAGACTAAACAAATCTACTCAGATTAGACTAACCAAATCTACTCAGATTAGACTAAACAAATCTACTCAGATTAGACTAAACAAATCTACTCAGATTAGACTAAACAAATCTACTCAGATTAGACTAACCAAATCTACTCAGATTAGACTAACCAAATCTACTCAGATTAGACTAATCGAATCTACTCAGATTAGACTAACCAAATCTACTCAGATTAGACTAATCGAATCTACTCAGATTAGACTAACCAAATCTACTCAGATTAGACTAATCGAATCTACTCAGTTAAGACTAATCAAATCTACTCAGATTAGACTAATCAAATCTACTCAGATTAGACTAATCGAATCTACTCAGATTAGGCTAACCGAATCTACTCAGATTAGACTAACCAAATCTACTCAGATTAGACTAATCAAATCTACTCAGATTAGACTAATCGAATCTACTTAGATTAGACTAATCGAATCTACTCAGATTAGACTAATCGAATCTACTCAGATTAGACTAATCGAATCTACTCAGATTAGACTAACCAAATCTACTCAGATTAGACTAATCGAATCTACTCAGTTAAGACTAATCAAATCTACTCAGATTAGACTAATCAAGTCTACTCAGATTAGACTAATCAAATCTACTCAGATTAGACTAACCAAATCTACTCAGATTAGACTAATCGAATCTACTCAGATTAGACTAACCAAATCTACTCAGATTAGACTAAACAAATCTACTCAGATTAGACTAAACAAATCTACTCAGATTAGACTAAACAAATCTACTCAGATTAGACTAACCAAATCTACTCAGATTAGACTAATCGAATCTACTCAGATTAGACTAACCAAATCTACTCAGATTAGACTAATCGAATCTACTCAGATTAGACTAACCAAATCTACTCAGATTAGACTAATCGAATCTACTCAGTTAAGACTAATCAAATCTACTCAGATTAGACTAATCAAATCTACTCAGATTAGACTAAACAAATCTACTCAGATTAGACTAATCAAATCTACTCAGATTAGACTAATCGAATCTACTCAGATTAGACTAATCGAATCTACTCAGATTAGACTAATCGAATCTACTCAGATTAGACTAATCGAATCTACTCTGATTAGACTAATCGAATCTACTCAGTTAAGACTAATCAAATCTACTCAGATTAGACTAATCAAGTCTACTCAGATTAGACTAATCAAATCTACTCAGATTAGACTAATCGAATCTACTCAGATTAGACTAATCGAATCTACTCTGATTAGACTAATCGAATCTACTCAGTTAAGACTAATCAAATCTACTCAGATTAGACTAATCAAGTCTACTCAGATTAGACTAATCAAATCTACTCAGATTAGACTAATCGAATCTACTCTGATTAGACTAATCGAATCTACTCAATGTACTCTAAAAATTCTCCCAAGCAATTATATTCCCAGCACGTCAAGAGTTTCTCATCATTTTTTTTCATTTTCAACTTATTAAATCATTCTTGAAGGAATCTGTTGGGAGATCCTACATGTGCCTTATTATACCAGACCCCAGTGCATGTCAAGATCAATGGGAGTCCCTGGAACACGAATAAGGATTAGCTGTTGAGTACAGGTGATCAGTTTAATCAAAGAATTTTACAAAATTCTTTCAAAGAATTCTACATTTCCGAAGTCTCCATTTTCAAGACCACCTCTTATTAGGAAACAGGGAAATTTTTGTCACCCCATATCCTGGTTCCGGGCCTCCATGGCCTCAGGATCTCATTGGGTGCAGGCAGTCCAATCAAGGTTGCCACCCGCCAGTATGAGGAAGGTAAAACTTGAGTCCAAAATAATCTTCCCAAGACTCCGAACTCAAGCGCACCGACCTTGATCAAAACGTTGATCCTCGTCCACCGGACTTCTCCTCCAACTCCCAGCCAACTTCAAGGACCAAAGAGGCAGTAAAGTTGTCCAGCCAGTAGTCCCAACCTGTCCACTTGACGACCGGCCCAAATTGGACAAGAAATCGGTTGCTTCTCTCATCGAAAAAGATAGATTTTTTAAACCTGTATTATACTCGGGTATTATAGTCTGCACTTTCCTTGTCTGAGATATTAACAGAGGGATATCGGATAAGTTGATAGCTTTCTGCATGACCAGGATGTAAGTAACGTAAAGGTCATCAGCAGATTAATAGGCCTACAATATCTCATTCGATATTGCACTATTATTTTGACAACTAAATGTTTCTCATTCGCTACGGAAGTCGACTTCGATTATTGAAATCTCGTGGATCAACGATATTCTCGTTGTCAGCGGCTACCTGGTGGGCAGTTTACCTGCCACTGCTATTGGCTGGAGGTCTATGGCAAACTGGTAAGAAATTTACATTCAGGTATTTGTAAAAAAGTCGAAATTCGAATTTTTTTTATAAAGTCAATGCTTAAGTTAATTTACAGAAGTTACTGAGGTATCAGATGGGATATCAAGGTGTCAGATGAGATACTGAGGATGTCAGATGAGATACTGAGGGTGTCAGATGAGATACTGAGGAGGTCAGATGAGATACTGAGGTATCAGATGGGATATCAAGGTGTCAGCTGAGATACTGAGGGTGTCAGATGAGATACTGAGGGTGTCAGCTGAGATACTGAGGGTGTCAGATGAGATACTGAGGGTGTCAGATGAGATACTGAGGGTGTCAGCTGAGATACTGAGGGTGTCAGATGAGATACTGAGGGTGTCAGCTGAGATACTGAGGGTGTCAGATGAGATACTGAGGGTGTCAGGTGAGATACTAAGGGTGTCAGATGAGATACTAGAATGCCATGTGAGATACTTGGGTGTCAAGATGAAACTCAAAAAGTTACAATTGATGTTCCAACGCTTCATCAGGTCAACAGTTTGTACTTTTCAGCGGTTGAGAGAAAATCTCAATTTATTTCATTGCTCAAATTTCTTTATTCCCTAAAACTTGCTTCTTAGATAATCTTTTAATCCTGAAGATTTGTGTTCGCAAATTCACCCACAGATCTATTTAAGACAGAAACAGATGAGATAAGACAGGACAGGTCAGGACAGGTCAGGACAGGTCAGGACAGGTCAGGACAGGTCAGGACAGGTCAGGACAGGTCAGGACAGGTCAGGACAGGTCAGGACAGGTCAGGACAGGTCAGGACAGGTCAGGACAGGTCAGGACAGGATAGGACAGGACAGGACAGGTCAGGACAGGACAGGTCAGGACAGGTCAGGACAGGATATGTAGGACAGGTCAGGACAGGTCAGGACAGGACAGGACAGGTCAGGACAGGACAGGACAGGTCAGGACAGGACAGGACAGGACAGGACAGGTCAGGACAGGACAAGACAGGTCAGGTCAGGTCAGGACATGACAGGACAGGTCAGGACAGGATAGGATAGGACAGGACAGGTCAGGACAGGATAGGACAGGACAGGACAGGACAGGACAGGACAGGACAGGACAGGTCAGGACAGGATAGGACAGGACAAGACAGGTCAGGTCAGGTCAGGACAGGACAGGACAGGTCAGGACAGGATAGGATAGGACAGGACAGGTCAGGACAGGATAGGACAGGACAGGACAGGACAGGTCAGGACAGGACAGGACAGGACAGGACAGGACAGGTCAGGACAGGATAGGATAGGACAGGATAGGTCAGGACAGGATAGGATAGGACATGACAGGTCAGGACAGGATAGGACAGGTCAGGACAGGATAGGATAGGACATGACAGGTCAGGACAGGATAGGACAGGACAGGACAGGTCAGAACAGGATAGGACAGGACAGGACAGGTCAGGACAGGATAGGATAGGACAGGACAGGTCAGGACAGGATAGGATAGGACAGGACAGGTCAGGACAGGATAGGATAAGACAGGATAGGTCAGGATAGGATAGGATAGGACTGGACAGGATTGGACAGGACCGGTCAGGACAGGACAGGACTGGACAGGACAGGACAGGACTGGACAGGTCAGGACAGGACAGGATTGGACAGGACCGGTCAGGACAGGACAGGACTGGACAGGACAGGACAGGACAGGACAGGTCAGGACAGGACAGGACAGACAGGACAGGAAGGACAGCATGGCCCAAAAATAGCTCCAACTTTTACTAACTAAATACGTTTAAATGTCTGCCAAATTGTATTTTTCTCGGGAGAAATTTTGTTTAATTATTCATAAACTCGCCAGAATTTCCCGCTTTCAAGAGCGTACTCCAGCTGTGGCCTATATCTATAGCCTTAGCTAAAGACTATACAAGACAGGCAATCAAACTGTGTAGTTCTTTAAAAAGTTCACTTCTCTTCTTCGCTTTTAGAAGAAGAAAAGTATGACAAGAAACAATAGCTATCGCGGGCACTTAGGAAGCACTTGCTGGTCCACTTTATTTTGGATCCCTTGCAGCTATTCTAGCTTTCAAGTGGACCGCCGAATCATGGCATTTTGGCATATGACCTGACTCTTTACCATACGAAAATTTTACGTAGTACTGCAGTAGTTTTTAGGCAATTGTATTCGTCTTTTTTTCTTGAACGACCATGAAAAGGAAATAAAAGGGTAATTTTTCATTTTTATAGCTTTTATGTTTCAACACTCAAAGATTAAAATTAAAATACACGACTGCAAGCTCATTTGCGCTTAAAAATTCAATTTGAAAATTTTTTAACAAAAAATAAACAATTTGCGCTTGATGGTATTAAGCAAAATCTGAAACGGAATTTTAATTAATTAAATTAAAATGGACCAAAGGTTTAATGATAATAGTTAATAAATCAGAAAATCGATAAATTAAAAAAATCGATTGATTTTATAACAAAATCACGCTCGCGATGAAATTTTTAGGAAAAAATGAAATCAACTGATATTTTTACAAAAGTGGATTGAAATCAACTAATTTGTATTTAGTCAATTGAAGTAGGTACTCGTAAATATGCATCAATTAAAAAAGGAAAAACTCGATTAATTTTTAATAGCAAAATTTTGAAATCGATTAGCTTTTATGAGTCAATAGAAATCTGCAGTTTTTAAAAGCAAAATCCATACTCAGACGGTAATATTTTTTAAAGTTAATTAAAAGTCACACTTTCTAACAAATATAATAAGTCGATATAAAATTTCAAAAAACCATTGAAATCGGTTAGATTATCTAAAAATGAGAAAATGAAACAGTTTCACATTGACTTTATTCTTGACATAAGGCAAGCAAAATTTTATATTTCTTGTTTTCAAGTCCATAAAAAGACTGAAAAATAACTAATTAAGGGTTCCCAGACTGTCTCCTTGGTCAAGCCGAACAACTTCGAAAATTCTCGGCAGTTTTTTGAGCTAACAAAATTTGAATAATCATTTTGCTCACGATGCAGGAATTCGAAGGAATAAACATGAAGTGGGGAGAGTGTTCTGTGTGCATGAGGGGTTAGAACTTTGCCGTGGAAGTGACAGCGGAAGATTAAGTTGGCTAGAACTGTGTTGAGCATATGCGTAGGGATTCTTAGAGTCTCGTGGGATATCAAAAGGCTCTGGGATAAAAGTCTACCGACGACTGGCGTAGTGCACCATTTTCCTGCTGACTGAATAAATGTAAGGCATGTAAACAAGAAAAATATTAAATTAAAAAATATTTGAAATTCATTTTTTGATTTGATTTTATGCCAACTTGAATTTAGTAAAAAAGGTTATTTTCGAAATGTCGTATTTGCAGAGACGGGTAGATATGTAGGGGTGACAGGGGTAGAAATGTGGGGGTGACAGGGGTAGAAATGTGGGGGTGACAGGGGTAGAAATGTGGGGGTGACAGGGGTAGAGATGTAGGGGTGACAGGGGTAGAAATGTGGGGGTGACAGGGGTAGAAATGTGGGGGTGACAAGTCTAGGGATGTAGGGGTGACAGGGGTAGAGATGTAGGGGTGACAGGGGTAGAGATGTAGGGGTGACAGGGGTAGAGATGTAGGGGTGACAGAGGTAGAGATGTAGGGGTGACAGAGGTAGAGATGTAGGGGTGACAGAGGTAGAGATGTAGGGGTGACAGGGGTAGAGATGTAGGGGTGACAGGGGTAGAGATGTAGGGGTGACAGGGGTAGAGATGTAGGGGTGACAGAGGTAGAGATGTAGGGGTGACAGAGGTAGAGATGTAGGGGTGACAGAGGTAGAGATGTAGGGGTGACAGAGGTAGAGATGTAGGGATGACAGGGGTAGAGATGTAGGGGTGACAGGGGTAGAGATGTAGGGGTGACAGGGGTAGAGATGTAGGGGTGACAAGTCTAGGGATGTAGGGGTGACAGAGGTAGAGATGTAGGGGTGACAGGGGTAGAGATGTAGGGGTGACAGGGGTAGAGATGTAGGGGTGACAGGGGTAGAGATGTAGGGGTGACAGGGGTAGAGATGTAGGGGTGACAAGTCTAGGGATGTAGGGGTGACAGGGGTAGAAATGTAGGGGTGACAGGGGTAGAGATGTAGGGGTGACAGGGGTAGAGATGTAGGGGTGACAGGGGTAGAGATGTAGGGGTGACAGGGGTAGAGATGTAGGGGTGACAGGGGTAGAGATGTAGGGGTGACAGGGGTAGAGATGTAGGGGTGACAGGGGTAGAGATGTAGGGGTGACAAGTCTAGGGATGTAGGGGTGACAGAGGTAGAGATGTAGGGGTGACAGAGGTAGAAATGTAGGGGTGACAGGGGTAGAGATGTAGGGGTGACAGGGGTAGAGATGTAGGGGTGGACAGGGGTAGAGATGTAGGGGTGACAGGGGTAGAGATGTAGGGGTGGACAGGGGTAGAGATGTAGGGGTGACAGAGGTAGAGATGTAGGGGTGACAGAGGTAGAGATGTAGGGGTGACAGAGGTAGAGATGTAGGGTTGACAGGGGTAGAGATGTAGGGGTGACAAGTCTAGGGATGTAGGGGTGACAGGGATAGAGATGTAGGGGTGACAGGTCTAGGGATGTAGGGGTGACAGGGGTAGAGATGTAGGGGTGGACAGGGGTAGAGATGTAGGGGTGACAGGTCTAGGGATGTAGGGGTGACAGGGGTAGAGATGTAGGGGTGGACAGGGGTAGAGATGTAGTGGTGGACAGGGGTAGAGATGTAGGGGTGACAGGGGTAGAGATGTAGGGATGACGGGTAAAGATGTAGGAGTGACAGGAGTTGTGACGTACAAGATTGCAGCAATCTATGGGACTATTTATAAGAGTACGTATGAATACAATTCCAACGTCATATCTTTGTCAATTTACCAAAAAATTGTTTAGAATGAGTAAATAGTCATTAAAAACAACAAAAAAGCAAACATTTTTACACAGCAACTGCAGGAGAACAGAACTACTCAGAGGACTTGACCGTGAGCACAGTGCAAGGCAACAACAGGTCCTGGTTCTACAATGCCAGCAATCCAAAAAAGTTTGTTAACAGCGAGCGTCGATTGATTAATTTTTTAATTTCTGATTATGACAAACGCGTGAGACCGGTTTATGACCCCGGCACGGCCATCAAAGTGCAGTTTGGCTTCTCTTTGAGTCAGATCATCGATGTGGTAAGTTGGAGCTGCAATCCTGGGGGGGGGGTAGAATGCTAAATAGAAGCATCATCGGGGTAGGGGAATGGTCGTTAAATGCAATGATCGAACGTGTTTAAAGGGGGTAGATGTATGTACACTGGGTTGAGGCGCTAGGGATAGAAGGGTGTGGGGATAGATTGTACACTGAGTTGATGAGCTAGGGATAGAAGGTTGTGAGGGAAAGCAATGTACACTGGTGTGGGGGGTAGAAATGTACACTGAGTTGAGGGCCAGGGATAGAAGGTTGGGAGGGATAGAAACGTACACTGATTTGAGGGGCTAGGATAGAAGGTTGTGAGGGGTAGAAATGTACACTGATTTGAGGGGCTAGGATAGAAGGTTGTGAGGGGTAGAAATGTACACTGATTTGAGGGGCTAGGGATAGAAGGTTGTGAGGGGTAGAAATGTACACTGATTTGAGGGGCTAGGGATAGAAGGGTGTGGAGGTGGAAATGTACACTGAGTTGAGGGGCTAGGGATATGAGGGGGGAGGAATGTACTGAGTAAAATTGATTTATCAAAATTATAAAAACATATTTTCAGGACGAAAAAAACCAAATTATAACAACGAATTCTTGGTTGAATATGGTGAGTTATTCAATTATCTACTTTTTGTTAATATTAACTGGTGCATATGTAACTCTGAAGACAATTTTTAAGCAAAAAACATTACAGAATTGGTTAGACATTCATCTGCAATGGGATCCCGGCGATTTTGGCAACATTTCCACCATACACCTGCCGTATCAGTCCATTTGGCTGCCAGATATAATTCTGTACAACAAGTGAGTGATTATATTTGCACTGAAGTTATAATGGGATTCTAATGGGATTCTAATTGGATTAGACTGGGATTCTAACTGGATTTGACTGGGATTCTAATTATATTAGACTGGGATTCTAATACAAGTGGGTTGTTTAAATTTCTACCTTCTATTTTAAACTACGAGCACTCAGTAAGAAAGGAGACTTCATCGCAGAAAGCCAGTCTAAAAATACCCCAGTGAATTGCTCGCATCTATTAGTGACAGAATTTAATGGCTATCACGATAAGTTATGAGCTCTCAAGCAAAAGATAAAACAAATCCCCGACCGCCCGCCATAGATAATTTATGAGCTCAAAATTTTTCCCGATCAATCGCGATATTCGAAAGCGAGAGAATAAAATGATAAACGACTTTTGTTATTTATTTTGTATTACTGGTCGACTGGTAAGAGCGAGTTCGAGACTGCGCTAACCCATTGCACTTTTTTGAGTATCAGACAGCCAGAGACCGAGTCATGGACTGTTTGGCGAGGGTGCTAGGGAGTTGGAATAGCCATTGATTTCATACCTACCCTTCCCAATATTATATATGGTCATTGCTGCCGTAGCATATCCGGGAGTTTAAATTGGTGGGCGCCACTGTCTCTTGGTGGGCGTCCCTGTCTCTGGGTTGGCGCCTCTGACTCTGGGTTGGCGCCTCTAGCTCTGGGTTGGCGCCTCTGACTCTGGGTTGGCGCCTCTAACTCTGGGTTGGCTAGCGCCTCTGACTCTGGGTTGGCGCCTCTGACTCTGGGTTGGCGCCTCTGACTCTGGGTTGGCGCCTCTGACTCTGGGTTGGCTAGCGCCTCTGACTCTGGGTTGGCTAGCGCCTCTGACTCTAGGTTGGCTAGCGCCTCTGACTCTGGGTTGGCGCCTCTAACTCTGGGTTGGCTAGCGCCTCTGACTCTGGGTTGGCTAGCGCCTCTGACTCTGGGTTGGCTAGCGCCTCTGACTCTGGGTTGGCTAGCGCCTCTGACTCTGGGTTGGCTAGCGCCTCTGACTCTGGGTTGGCTAGCGCCTCTGACTCTAGGTTGGCTAGCGCCTCTGACTCTGGGTTGGCGCCTCTAACTCTGGTTGGCTAGCGCCTCTGACTCTGGGTTGGCTAGCGCCTCTGACTCTGGGTTGGCTAGCGCCTCTGACTCTGGGTTGGCTAGCGCCTCTGACTCTGGGTTGGCGCCTCTAACTCTGGTTGGCTAGCGCCTCTGACTCTGGGTTGGCTAGCGCCTCTGACTCTGGGTTGGCTAGCGCCTCTGACTCTGGGTTGGCTAGCGCCTCTGACTCTGGGTTGGCTAGCGCCTCTGACTCTAGGTTGGCTAGCGCCTCTGACTCTGGGTTGGCGCCTCTAACTCTGGGTTGGCTAGCGCCTCTGACTCTGGGTTGGCTAGCGCCTCTGACTCTGGGTTGGCTAGCGCCTCTGACTCTGGGTTGGCTAGCGCCTCTGACTCTGGGTTGGCGCCTCTGACTCTAGGTTGGCTAGCGCCTCTGACTCTGGGTTGGCTAGCGCCTCTGACTCTAGGTTGGCTAGCGCCTCTGACTCTGGGTTGGCTAGCGCCTCTGACTCTGGGTTGGCTAGCGCCTCTGACTCTAGGTTGGCTAGCGCCTCTGACTCTGGGTTGGCTAGCGCCTCTGACTCTGGGTTGGTTAGCGCCTCTGACTCTGGGTTGGCTAGCGCCCCTGACTCTGGGTTGGTTAGCGCCTCTGACTCTGGGTTGGTTAGCGCCCCTGACTCTGGGTTGGCTAGCGCCTCTGACTCTGGGTTGGCTAGCGCCCCTGACTCTGGGTTGGCGCCTCTGACTCTGGGTTGGCGCCTCTGACTCTGGGTTGGCGCTCGTATCCACACTCCGAAATGACCGCCAATTTAAAGGCTTGAGTTAATTAATTTTCTAAATTTTCGATAAGCAACCGGTTTTGCCAAAGTTCATTCTGGCGAGCTGAACTTTTAAATAACATTAATTTCCACTCCGCTGCGCCTGAATCCAACTTTCCAAGACAGGCCGCGAGTTCCTCTGCTGCTCACTTTGAGCAGTTTCTGTGCAGAGTGCGCGCCAGAGTAAAACACCGACTTGCTTTTTTGAGAAACTGAGAAAGCAGTCGAAATAGGCATCGGGAAAGGACCACACAAAAGCAAAGCCTGTCAAAGGAATATTCTTTGCTGTGCACTTTGAGACAGGAGTATCTGGGGGAGTTCCACGAAAAGTAGAACTTTCTGCTGCTTTCTCTATCTATCTATCTATCTATCTATCTATCTATCTATCTATCTATCTATCTATCTATCTATCTATCTATCTATCTATCTATTCTATCTATCTATCTATCTATCTATCTATCTATCTATCTATCTATCTATCTATCTATCTATCTATCTATTCTATCTATCTATCTATCTATGTATCTATCTATGTATGTATGTATCTATCTATCTATCTATCTATCTATCTATCTATCTATCTATCTATCTATCTATCTATCTATCTATCTATCTATCTATCTATCTATCTATCTATCTATCTATCTATCTATCTATCTATCTATCTATCTATCTATCTATCTATCTATCTATCTATCTATCTATCTATCCATCTATCTATCTATCTATCTATCTATCTATCTATCTATCTATCCATCTATCTATCTATCTATCTATCTATCTATCTATCTATCTATCTATCTATCTATCTATCTATCTATCTATCTATCTATCTATCTATCTATCTATCTATCTATCTATCTATCTATCTATCTATCTATCTATCTATCTATCTATCTATCTATCTATCTATCTATCTATCTATCTATCTATTTATCTATCTATCTATCTATCTATCTATCTATCTATCTATCTATCTATCTATCTATCTATCTATCTATCTATCTATCTATCTATCTATCTATCTATCTATCTATCTATCTATCTATCTATCTATCTATCTATCTATCTATCCATCTATCTATCTATCTATCTATCTATCTATCTATCTATCTATCTATCTATCTATCCATCTCCCTCGACCCTAATCCATCGAGTTTTTAGCTGGTCCCCGGCGAATTCCAAGCTCTCATAAATAATTCAACAGCCCGAGAGTAAAATTTTCATGCCCGCTCAGAATCCCGGATGAGGGGTGCAGCTCTGACGGATGGTGCAGCTGCTGTAGAATCCGCAACAAGTGGATTACGCTCCCAAAAAATCCCCCGCATAGCTTTTATTCTTCTTGAGGCAGAAAGTTGCAGAAAAAGAAGAGAACACAGGAAGGAAACTGCGAGTTGATCGGATGGGGCTGCTGCACTCTCGCCAATTGGCTGCTGAAACCGCAAAAACCCCCACCTGAGCTGCATCTGAGATGTTTTTCCAGCTGCCCACTGCTGAATCAGCTTGCTAGGACCGTCCTTTGCGTGCGTTATCGATCCTAGTGCCTATTTCTGCCTGTCTCAGTGCCTGTCTCAGTGCCTGTCTCAGTGTCTGTCTCAGTGTCTGTCTCAGTGCCTGTCTCAGTGTCTGTCTTAGTGCCTGATTCAGTGTCTGTCTTAGTGTCTGTTCAGTGTCTGTCTTATGTCTGTCTTATGTCTGTCTCAGGGTCTGTCTTATGTCTGTCTCAGTGTTTGTCTCAGTGTCTGTCTCAGTGTCTCTCTTATGTCTGTCTTATGTCTGTCTTATGTCTGTCTTAGTGTCTGTCTTAGTGCCTGATTCAGTGTCTGTCTTAGTGTCTGTTCAGTGTCTGTCTTATGTCTGTCTTATGTCTGTCTTATGTCTGTCTTATGTCTGTCTTATGTCTGTCTTATGTCTGTCTTATGTCTGTCTTATGTCTGTCTTAGTGTCTGTCTTATGTCTGTCTTATGTCTGTCTTATGTCTGTCTTATGTCTGTCTTATGTCTGTCTTATGTCTGTCTTATGTCTGTCTTAGTGCCTGTGTCAGTGCCATCGATTTGCACGCAATAGCTCTGTCTGTAATGAATTTGTACCAATTAGAAATGAATTTCAAGATGAAATCGCGGATCAAATAAAAAAAACAGCAGATGAGCGACAGCCGGCAGGCTGGATGAGGAGTCCGCGATGCACTTTGCGCGTGTTTTTTGCACTGGCGTCCCACTTTAGCCCATTGCTGGTACTAATAAACCACATCCGTCATGCACCGCCCCCCCCAAACCCCATCGGGTTCTCGCCGAGATCCGCGAGTGTATGACACGTTTCTAGGAATCCCAGGCTGCAATAAGCTACGCGTCGCTTTTTTGAATAATTAACTTTGTGAGCAGCTGAGGAGGGCATCGGGAGCTCGGCCTGATTTTCTATTTTCTTTCATTTATCGCCTGCATTGCACTGGGATGTGTGAGCCTTCATGCTGTCTTCACATTCGGGTGCTTGAACATAGAAAGTTTCTCTGTATGAACGTTTTGAAGACACTCTGTATGACCAATTTGAAGACACTCTGTATGACCGATTTGAAGACACTCTGTATGACCGATTTGAAGACACGATCTGGATGACTTATTTGAAGACACTCTGTATATGTATGACCGATTCTAAGACACTCTGTATGACCGATTTGAAGACACTCTGTATGACCGATTTGAAGACACTCTGTATGACCGATTTGAAGACACGATCTGGATGACTTATTTGAAGACACTCTGTATATGTATGACCGATTCTAAGACACTCTGTATGACCGATTTGAAGACACTCTGCATGACTTATTTGAAGACACTCTGTATGACCAATTTGAAGACACACTCTGTATGACCAATTTAAAGACACGATCTGGATGACTTATTTGAAGACACTCTGTATGACCAATTTGAAGACACTCTGTATGACCGTTTTGAAGACACTCTGTATGACCAATTTGAAGACACACTCTGTATGACCAATTTGAAGACACGATCTGGATGACTTATTTGAAGACACTCTGTATGACCAATTTGAAGACACTCTGTATGACCGTTTTGAAGACACTCTGTATGACCAATTTGAAGACACGATCTGGATGACTTATTTGAAGACACTCTGTATGACCAATTTGAAGACACATTCTGTATGACCAATTTGAAGACACGATCTGGATGACTTATTTGAAGACACTCTGTATGACCAATTTGAAGACACATTCTGTATGACCAATTTGAAGACACGATCTGGATGACTTATTTGAAGACACTCTGTATGACCAATTTGAAGACACACTCTGTATGACCAATTTGAAGACACGATCTGGATGACTTATTTGAAGACACTCTGTATGACCGATTTGAAAAGCACTCTGTATGACCGTTTTGAAGACACTCTTTATGACTTATTTGAAGACACTCTGTACATGTATGACCGATTCTAAGACACTCTGTATGACCGATTTGAAGACACTCTGCATGACTTATTTGAAGACACTCTGTATGACCAATTTGAAGACACTCTGCATGACTTATTTGAAGACACTCTGTATGACCAATTTGAAGACACGATCTGGATGACTTATTTGAAGACACTCTGTATGACCAATTTGAAGACACACTCTGTATGACCAATTTGAAGACACGATCTGGATGACTTATTTGAAGACACTCTGTATGACCAATTTGAAGACACATTCTGTATGACCAATTTGAAGACACGATCTGGATGACTTATTTGAAGACACTCTGTATGACCAATTTGAAGACACACTCTGTATGACCAATTTGAAGACACGATCTGGATGACTTATTTGAAGACACTCTGTATGACCAATTTGAAGACACGATCTGGATGACTTATTTGAAGACACTCTGTATGACCAATTTGAAGACACACTCTGTATGACCAATTTGAAGACACGATCTGGATGACTTATTTGAAGACACACTCTGTATGACCAATTTGAAGACACGATCTGGATGACCAATTTGAAGACACACTCTGTATGACCAATTTGAAGACACGATCTGGATGACTTATTTGAAGACACTCTGTATGACCGATTTGAAGATTCTCTGTTTGACCGTTTTGAAGACACTCTGTATGACCGTTTTGAAGACACTCTTTATGACTTATTTGAAGACACTCTGTACATGTATGACCAATTCGAAGACACTCTGTATGACCGATTTAAAGACACCGTATGAACGTTTGCAAAGTCTGTATGACCGTGCTGAAGACATTATTTACATCCATCTTTCATACAGTCAATCTGTATGACCTCTGGGAATTAATGACCGTCAATATTATAATATTGATATTTTAGATTTGACAAACCTTAATTCCACCATAAAGATTGTTGCGTCAAAAAATTCTTACACAGGAAAACAGCAAACTCAAGCTGTTAAGAGTGCTTTGGCTTGCTTTTGTGAAAAATATATTTTATCTTCTTATCGTATCGACACAGACCAAGCTTTGGATCTGCATTGAGCTGCCAAGGCTGGGGCCTATAAAGATTGCAAAGCATTGCCGACAAAGAACCCGCTTCCGGTTAGCGAGTTGCAAGAGCAATAAGTCAAAAATACAATGCCATTTCTTCCGGCTTTTGTTGCTCCTCTTTAAGTGAGGAGTAGCTTGTTACTGCTTCTATGATTGAAAGTCTTTCTATACAGACTTAATTTTAAGCGAATTTTTTTAACAAGTCGAATTGGGATTTATATTAGCATCAAAACTGCCATTATGGTGGCGCCGAAATTGCCATCAGGGTGGCGCCAAAATTGCCATCAGGGTGGCGCCAAAATTGCCATCAGGGTGGCGCCAAAATTGCCATCAGGGTGGCGCCAAAATTGCCATCAGGGTGGCGCCAAAATTGCCATCAGGATGGCGCCAAAATTGCCATCATGGTGGCGCCAAAATTGCCATCAGGGTGGCGCCAAAACTGCCATTATGGTGGCACCGAAATTTCCATTAGGGTGGCGCCAAAATTACTAATATATGGCGCCAAAGTTATCATTAGGGTGGCGCCAAAATTTCCATTAGGGTTGCGCTGAAATTACCATTAGGGTGGCGTCCAAATTATCATCAGGGTGGCGCCATAATTGCCATTAAGGTGGGCGCCAAAATTACCATTTTGGTGGCGCCAAAATAACTGGCCTCATTCTCTCCAAAATCAATCATATCATAAAATCAATCATGGACAAAATCAAAATCAAAATCAAAATCAAGAATCATTCTGACCAAAGTAAACAGGCTTCTACTAGAGAGCAACTATGACAAAGTCAGCCTCGCCAGCTACTTAGTGTGAAATTAAAACTCGCTAATTGCAGCGCCGAAACCGCCTACAATCTGGCCACGCTGAGCACCAACGCGATCGTGCAAAACGACGGCAACGTCAGCTGGTTGTCAACAAATATTTTTGAGTCCGCTTGCATCATCGACGTGAAATATTTCCCATTCGATACCCAATTCTGCAACATGGACTTCGGCTCGTGGACATTCTCGGACAGGGAGTTGGACATCAACTTCACCACCGAGCAGATGGACGCCACAAACTACTTGCCCAGCACTGAGTGGGTGCTGAAAAATGTGACGGCCCGGCGGTGGACAAAGAACTACTCCTGCTGCCCTGACGTGCTGTTCCCTCTGGTCACCTACCAGATCATCCTGCAGAGGAAGCCCTTCTTCTACGTCTTCAACATGCTGCTGCCCTGCATCATCATCACCTATGTGGCCCTGCTGGGCTTCTCTGTGCCCGCCGACTCTGGTGAGGCTGCCTGTCTGTCTGCCTGCCTGTCTGCCTGCCTGCCTGTCTGTCTGTCTGTCTGCCTGCCTGCCTGTCTGTCTGTCTGTCTGCCTGCCTGCCTGTCTGTCTGCCTGCCTGCCTGTCTGCCTGTCTGCCTGCCTGCCTGTCTGTCTGTGTGTCTGTCTGTCTGTCTGTCTGTCTGTCTGTCTGTCTGTCTGTCTGTCTGTCTGTCTGTGTGTCTGTCTGTCTGTCTGTGTGTCTGTCTGTCTGTGTGTCTGTCTGTCTGCCTTAGTGTCTGTCTGTCTGTCTGTCTGTCTGTCTGTCTGTCTGTCTGTCTGTCTGTCTGTCTGTCTGTCTGTCTGTCTGTCTGTCTGTCTGTCTGTCTGTCTGTCTGTCTGTGTGTCTGTGTGTCTGTGTGTCTGTGTGTCTGTGTGTCTGTGTGTCTGTCTGTCTGTCTGTCTGTCTGTGTGTAATAGTTCTCGTAGAGCTAGTTACTAGTAGGGCTAGTTACTAGTAGAGCTAGTTACTAGTAGGGCTAGTTACTAGTAGGGCTAGTTACTAGTAGGGCTAGTTACTAGTAGGGCTAGTTACTAGTAGGATTAGTTACTAGTGGGGCTAATTACTAGTAGGGCTAGTTACTAGTAGGGCTAGTTACTAGTAGGATTAGTTACTAGTGGGGCTAATTTCTAGTAGGGCTAATTACTAGTAGGGCTAGTTACTAGTAGAGCTAGTTACTAGTAGGGCTAGTTACTAGTAGGATTAGTTACTAGTAGGGCTAGTTACTAGTAGGGCTAGTTACTAGTAGGGCTAGTTACTAGTAGGGCTAGTTACTAGTAGGGCTAGTTACTAGTAGGGCTAGTTACTAGTAGGGCTAGTTACTAGTAGGGCTAGTTACTAGTAGGATTAGTTACTAGTAGGGCTAGTTACTAGTAGGGCTAGTTACTAGTAGGGCTAGTTACTAGTAGGGCTAGTTACTAGTAGGGCTAGTTACTAGTAGGGCTAATTACTAGTAGGGCTTAGTTATTAGCTCGTAGAAAGGTGGGAGGCATGCAGCGTGACAGTTCCTTGCAATCTTAGTGAAATGGAAGCAAAATTCAGTACAGAAGTGAAAACTATTACAGGAAATTATGTTGGAAAAATTAGAAATTACTTCGGGAGAAAAGTAGTCAGGGCTTCACACTACACAATATAGATTAGTAAGCCAGAGGTTATTAACAAAGGGTTTTCTCCTCTCAAAAGACTGCAACAGAAAATTCAACGAAAAGGCCAACGAAGGAAAGAAGAAGGAATGCCCCAGAAATTTCATCACGAAGAGGCGGTGTTTCCATTTTCTTGTTGTCGCACTCGGGGCGTCACGGACTTTCGGGTGGGTCCTGGATGGAGCAGGGAGACTGGGAAATGTGAAGCAAATAATTTTATATGAACTCACTGAATTCATTCGGAAGACAGAGACTAAGACAGTGAAAGAGGGAAAGAGCGAAAGGGAGAGATTAAGAGTGAGAGAGACATCGTGTGAGTGAGAATGAGAATGATACAGTGAAAGAGGGAGGCAGTAAGAGAAGGAGACAGTGAGAGGGAGAGGCAGTGAGAGAGGGAGACAATGAGGGAGGGAGACAGTGAGAGAGGGAGACAGTGAGAGGGAGAGACAGTGAGAGGGGAGACAGTGAGAGAGGGAGACAGTGAGAGAGGGAGACAGTGAGAGAGGGAGACAGTGAGAGAGGGAGAGACAGTGAGAGAGGGAGACAGTGAGAGAGGGAGACAGTGAGGGAGGGAGACAGTGAGAGAGGGAGACAGTGAGGGAGGGAGACAGTGAGAGGGGGAGACAGTGAGGGAGGGAGACAGTGAGAGAGGGAGACAGTGAGGGAGGGAGACAGTGAGAGGGAGAGACAGTGAGGGAGGGAGACAGTGAGAGGGAGATACAGTGAGGGAGGGAGACAGTGAGAGAGGGAGACAGTGAGAGAGGGAGACAGTGAGAGAGGGAGACAGTGAGAGAGGGAGACAGTGAGAGAGGGAGACAGTGAGAGAGGGAGACAGTGAGAGGGAGAGACAGTGAGAGAGGGAGACAGTGAGAGAGGGAGACAGTGAGAGAGGGAGACAGTGAGAGAGGGAGACAGTGAGAGAGGGAGACAGTGAGAGAGGGAGACAGTGAGAGAGGGAGACAGTGAGAGGGGGAGACAGTGAGAGAGGGAGACAGTGAGAGAGGGAGACAGTGAGAGAGGGATATTGTAAGAGAGGGAGAATGAGTGATCCCCTGTCTGGAATGGTTTCAATTTTTAATAAAGAACTCCGCTCCAAACAAGGAGTCCAAATGCTTGAAACAAAATTTATGCTACTAATTAAATTAGACACTAGTGAGTAGTAACTGTGGCGTCCTGAAGCACATAGATTATTTATAGATGGCTTTTAGTAGAAGAGAATATACAGTAATTTTGTCCAGACACACATCAAAGAATCTAAGATGTGCACTATAATTTGTCGGCCTAAACGAGGCTCAACGTGAGAGTAAGTCCCCTAAGAAGGGGAATATTCCGCAAAGCATCAAGATAGTGAATTTCAGATCGGTTTTGCAGGACTCGAAGTTGGAAGCTGAAAAGTTATTTCAATTACTGCTGGAATAGTAATGAGTTTAGCTTAGGAGTAAGGCCCAATGCGACTGCCAGATACTGTAAGTAGAAATTGTATTAGTAGACTGGTATTTCCTGGAAACTGTGCCGCTTCTGGCTGACTTCACTGGCAAAGTTTGTTCAAGCGGAGGTCAGAAAAAAGTGATCTCTATTTGATTTTGGGGCCTCTGTGACCTCTGATGCCTGTGCGGAGCTGATGAGCTGATGGGAGCGGAGCTGAGGGGAGCGGAGCTGAGGGAGCGGAGCTGAGGGAGCGGAGCTGAGGGAGCGGAGCTGAAGGAGCGGAGCTGAGGGAGCGGAGCTGAGGGAGCGGAGCTGAGGGAGCGGAGCTGAGGGAGCGGAGCTGAGGACGCGGAGCTGAGGGAGCGGAGCTGAGGGAGCGGAGCTGAGGGGAGCGGAGCTGAGGGAGCGGAGCTGAGGGAGCGGAGCTGAGGGGAGCGGAGCTGAGGGAGCGGAGCTGAGGGAGCGGAGCTGAGGGAGCGGAGCTGAGGGAGCGGAGCTGAGGGGAGCGGAGCTGAGGGAGCGGAGCTTGCCTCTATGATTTCGCACAGGAGCCCTTCCCAACCTTCTCAGGTGAGAAAGTCACCATGGGCATCACCACACTGCTGTCAATGACCGTCTTCCTGATGTTGGTTGCCGAGCAACTGCCGCCGAACAGTAAAAGTTTGCCGATGATTGGTGAGAATCTGGCTTTCAACTTTGTGGTTTGCTGTAGAATCAGCTAATTCCCTTGAAGAGTCAGCTGTGAGGGAAGCGGATCCCCCTGAATAATCAGCTGTGAGGGAAGCGGATCCCCCCTAAAGAGTCAGCTGTGAGGGAAGCGGATTCCCCCTGAATAATCAGCTGTGAGGGAAGCGGATTCCCCCTGAAGAATCAGCTGTGAGGGAAGCGGATTCCCCCTGAAGAATCAGCTGTGAGGGAAGCGGATTCCCCCTGAAGAATCAGCTGTGAGGGAAGCGGATTCCCCCTGAATAATCAGCTGTGAGGGAAGCGGATTTTCCCTGAAGAGTCATTGTCCCTGGCAGTGTCCTACAGTGCACTCAGGGACTGAGGCTTCAGGCCATCACTCAGTCCAAGCCCTGCAATTTGTCAGAGCTTCAAAAACTCGATAGTTAAAAAGTTCGGACGGGTTTAGTACGAGTAAGTGCCTCGAGAGCCAGCTCGCAGTTAAAACTGACACATTCGATCGTAAAATGAAGCGGGATTTCTGGCCGGGGGAGCTGATATGATATAAAACATCAGCTAGTCAATCTCTGTAGCGTTAATCTGTCATTTTAATTCCTCAATCGCTGACGTTAGATAATCGCTTAAACTTCGCGCTGTAGCTAAAAGTGCTGCATAATGTTGTAGAAAGGCTGCTATAAAACTTTTCCAGGCATCTACTATGGAGTAGCAATCAGTATTGTCTCGGTGGCAACGGGCTGTACTGTGCTAACGTTGAATGTCTACAGCATGGGTAAGAAGGGCAGCCCTCTGCCCGGCTGGGCCAAGCGTCTCGTGTTTGGCGTCATTGCGAAGCTGGTGTTCAAAAGCGTTCGCCTGCTGGCGCACGGCGAGGCCAGCCTTGCATCGGACGGGGCGACCGCTATAGGTCACGTGAGTATTCTCCTGATGGGTCACGTGACTTGAGCGGCCAAAACCCTCCTCAAGAGTCATCACGTGACTTAACCGAACCCTCTCCAAGAGTGATCACGTGACTTAACTGGACCCTCTCCAAGAGTGATCACGTGACTTAACTGGACCCTCTCCAAGAGTGATCACGTGACTTAACTGGACCCTCTCCAAGAGTGATCACGTGACTTAACTGGACCCTCTCCAAGAGTGATCACGTGACTTACCCGACTTTATTTGTAAGTTATAAAAAATCTAATGCGACAACATTAAATCAATTGTATCGCTTATCATACCGCTGACACATTTCTATCGCCAAAGCAGGGTCATCGAGTCGTGTACGATCACACGGACTACAGCTTCCCGCTGATGAAGCCAGGCACCAGAGGCAGCCTTCCCGGCCATCCGCAGGCGGCGAACTGCATCAACGTCAACAGAAAATTTGCCACAACCTCGTTTTGCGAAAGAGGCGGTGACGGCGGCGGCGGCGGCGGCAGCGGTGTTGCCATGGCAACAGGGAATCACGTCGACGCTATCGCGTCCGGCATCGCCGTCGCCAACCCGCTGATGCAGGACGACTCGCCGACTCACATTTCCTCAGCGACTGCCTCTTTTGTCGACTGTTTGCAGCAGAAGAAGCAGCCGCAGGCGCCGCCACCACCGCCCCCTCCGCCGCCGCCCCCTCCAACGGCGGCCTCTCTGCGGCACCGGTCCCTGTCTGGCGGAGCGAGGATGATGCAGAACATCAAACTGGGCTGGGGCGGGCACAATCGGAGCAGCAAGTACAATGTGAGATGAGCAATGATGCCTATTGCGGCTTATGTACATGTGGCTTCTTTTCTAACTGTCACGTGACCATTCTTATCAACCGAGAAATTCAACTGATTTATCGGACGTTTTGATCACGTGACTAATACCACTTTCTGTCTTTTATAAGTCACGTGACTTAACCCGACTAGCCCCCTTAAATAACTTTTATCTAACATCGCGATACGTCCAATTAAATGACAAATATAATCACGTTAAAGTACAATCACATGACCTTTAGATCTCGCTAAAGTTCAATCAAGCGATTAAGTAGATCTTGCTAAAGTACAATCACGTGACTAAGTAGATCTCGCTAAAGTGCAATCACTTGACTAAGTAGCCCTCGCTAAAATACGAACGCGTGACTAAGTTGATCTCGCTAAAGTACAATCATGTGACTAAATAGATCTTGCTAAAGTACAATCACGTGACTAAGTTGATCTCGCTAAAGTACAATCACTTGACTAAATAGATCTTGCTAAAGTACAATCACGTGACTAAGTTGATCTCGCTAAAGTACAATCACGTGACTAAATAGATCTCGCTAAAGTACAATCACTTGACTAAATAGATCTTGCTAAAGTACAATCACGTGACTAAATAGATCTCGCTAGAGTACAATCATGTGACTAAATAGATCTTGCTAAAGTACAATCACGTGACTAAGTTGATCTCGCTAAAGTACAATCACTTGACTAAATAGATCTTGCTAAAGTACAATCACGTGACTAAGTTGATCTCGCTAAAGTACAATCACGTGACTAAGTTGATCTCGCTAAAGTAAAATCACGTGACTAAGTTGATCTCGCTAAAGTACAATCACGTGACTAAGTTGATCTCGCTAAGGTACAATCACGTGACTCCATGTCATCAAATAACTCAATTTTCAGGAATCATTCCGCGAAGCGAACGACACTCCGCTGTTACTAAGCGGCCGTTGTCAGAACCAGCAGCAGCAGCAGCAAGCGCCATCTGGAGCTCCATTCTGGAGGCAGGCAGTTTACCACAGACAGCAGCATCAGCAGCAGCCGTCGGCCTCATCCAGACAGACCGCATCGATGACTCAGCATCGTCATCAAGATGCCGCTGACCGCATGTTCGAGCAGCAGCAGCAGCAGCATCACGGCGGTCCAGCCGCAGGCGTTTGCGTGAGCGACACCGAGCAGCAGCTCGTCACCGTGCTGGCCACGGTCAAGCAGACGCTGGATCGTCAGGAGCGTCGGATCTGTCAGCAGTGCAGCCGCGATCAGCTGGTGCGCGAGTGGCACGAAGCATCTGAGGTTCTGGACAGGCTGTTCCTGATCCTGTTCATCCTGCTCACCAGCCTAGTCACGTGGTCGATGATAATGCGGGCCTACACGGTGGAAGTCACCGAGCCACCGAATCCTGATGATATTTAAGATGACTGGAGCTGTTGTGCGTTAATCTCATTGTTATTTATTCATCGCGTAAGGGTAAATGAGCACAGGTATGTAGATCAGAATAGGTAGATGAGAACAGGTATAGATAAGAACAGGTAAAGATGAGAACAGGTAGATGAGAACAGGTAGATGAGAACAGGTAGATGAGAACAGGTATACATGAAAACAGGTAGATGAGAACAGGTAGATGAGAACAGGTAGATGAGAACAGGTGTAGATGAGAACAGGTATACATGAAAACAGGTAGATGAGAACAGGTAGATGAGAACAGGTAGATGAGAACAGGTGTAGATGAGAACAGGTGTAGATGAGAACAGGTAAAGATGAGAACAGGTAGATGAGAACAGGTAGATGAGAACAGGTAGATGAGAACAGGTATAGATGAGAACAGGTAGATGAGAACAGGTGTAGATGAGAACAGGTATACATGAAAACAGGTAGATGAGAACAGGTAGATGAGAACAGGTAGATGAGAACAGGTGTAGATGAGAACAGGTATACATGAAAACAGGTAGATGAGAACAGGTAGATGAGAACAGGTAGATGAGAACAGGTGTAGATGAGAACAGGTGTAGATGAGAACAGGTAAAGATGAGAACAGGTAGATGAGAACAGGTAGATGAGAACAGGTAGATGAGAACAGGTATAGATGAGAACAGGTAGATAAGAACAGGTGTAGATGAGAACAGGTATATATGAAAACAGGTAGATGAGAACAGGTAGATGAGAACATGTAGATGAGAACTAGGTATGTAGATGAGAACTAGGTATGTAGATGAGAACAGGTAGATGAGAACAGGTAGATAAGAACAGGTAGATGAGAACATGTAGATGAGAACTAGGTATGTAGATGAGAACAGGAGATGAGAACAGGTATAGATGAGAACAGGTGTAGATGAGAACAGGAGATAAGAACAGGTATAGATGAGAACAGGTGTAGATGAGTACAGGAGATGAGAACAGGTATAGATGAGAACAGGTGTAGATGGGAACAGGTAGATGAGAACAGGTAAAGATGAGAACAGGAGACAGGTGTAGATGAGAACAGGTAGATGAGAACAGGTAGATGAGAACAGGTATACATGAAAACAGGTAGATGAGAACAGGTAGATGAGAACAGGTAGATGAGAACAGGTATACATGAAAACAGGTAGATGAGAACAGGTAGAAAAGAACAGGTAGATGAGAACAGGTAGATGAGAACAGGTAGATGAGAACAGGTAGATGAGAACAGGTAGATAAGAACAGGTAGATAAGAACAGGTAGATGAGAACAGGTAGATGAGAACAGGTAAATGAGAACAGGTAGATGAGAACAGGTATACATGAAAACAGGTAGATGAGAACAGGTAGATAAGAACAGGTAGATGAGAACAGGTAGATGAGAACATGTATAGATAAGAACAGGTAGGTAGATTAGAACAGATGAAGGATAAATGAGAACAGATAAGGGAAGAAATAGAAGAATGGACTGGGATAGGTTAGCCCCCAGCTTCAGGGCTTCAAATAATCGTACAGTTCCAATGCCTAAACAGTGCTAATGCAATGTAGCAGAGAATCTCAAAGCAGACATTACTAGATCCGTCGTTTAGATAAAGTGTGATCTGGCATGCAAATCTTGCCCGTAAGAAGAGCAAGGGACTGTATTTGAGTAGTTTAGAAACTCTCAATTACGGTACAGGTGTACTGCCCTGTACTGCACAGGCTCGAGTATCTCTCGAATATCAGCGCTTTGTCAGCTCCAAATGTACTCTAATTTCAGATAATTAACTGAATACCAATTACTGCGCAATAGTTTATTAAACCTTTGTAAACCATATTGCACACAGTATATGTACATCTACATGTGCTTGTGTAGTCTTTGTTCTAGTAACTGAAGGAGACGATCCTTGCAATTCATTCCCAAATTTTATGCTAGAAAATTTTATTTATAAGATTCGTTCATTATGTTTCAATAGCTGGTGGCGCCACTGTTAGTGTCCGATGGTGTCAGTTAGTGTCAGTTAGTGTCAAATGACTCCATTGTTGGTTTCAGATAGCACCAAAGTGGTGTCAGATGGCGCCAAAGTGGTGTCAGATGGCGCCAAAGTGGTGTCAGATGGCGTTAAAGTGGTGTCAGATGGCGCCAAAATGGTGTCAGATGGCGCTATTGTTGGTGTCAGATAGCGCTATTGTTGGTTTCAGATAGCACCAAAGTGGTGTCAGATGGCGCCAAAGTGGTGTCAGATGGCGCCAAAGTGGTGTCAGATGGCGTTAAAGTGGTGTCAGATGGCGCCAAAATGGTGTCAGATGGCGCTATTGTTGGTGTCAGATAGCGCTATTGTTGGTGTCAGATAGCGCCAAAGTGGTGTCAGATGGCGCCAAAGTGGTGTCAGATGGCGCCAAAGTGGTGTCAGATGGCGTTAAAGTGGTGTCAGATGGCGCCAAAATGGTGTCAGATGGCGCTATTGTTGGTGTCAGATAGCGCTATTGTTGGTTTCAGATAGCGCCAAAGTGGTGTCAGATGGCGCCAAAGTGGTGTCAGATGGCGCCAAAGTGGTATCAGATAGTGCCAAAGTGGTGTCAGATAGTGCCAAAAGGGTGTCAGATGGCGCCAAAGTGGTGTCAGATAGTGCCAAAAGGGTGTCAGATGCGCGATTGTTGGTTCCAGACGGCGCCAAAAGTTAGTGCCATGCGTCAGGGAGGGCCTAGCCTACCACAAAATGGTGTCCTAAGAGGATGAGAACACTTTCAAATGTCAAAAAGCGCGATGCAATTTACATGTATTCTCACACCAATAAACGCAGCTTCGTATAAACTAAAATGAAAGCGCAATTTCACACGACCTAAACTTTTACTAGCGTTAATGTTCCATTTAACAGTACAGTATGTATTAATTGCGCAACAGCAAACCTAAAAGTACAAATATATTGTTTTTGTTCTATGAAAGTTCAACTGAAATCCACATGTAATGTATTCGATATTTTCTATTGTGGTTTTCAAAACACTATGAACTGCAGAGGTAAGAGTATATTTACTGTACTAATAATGCTATTACAGTACCCAGAGCCAAAACACACGCACAATATGTTTTGTCTAGATCGAAGCACTCTATGGAAAGCCTCATTAACTCTGGCAGTACTAATGCAGTGGCGCCTATGTGTGTGTGGCAGTAATTGAGTTACACTGCCATGCATAGATGAAACCATTTTTAGTATATGGAAGGCAGCTTGCCTTGGGCAAAGGAAAAATGGAAACAGCCAAGGAGCGTTGGGTCTTGTCAAGGATGGGATGGGGAGAATATAACATTGGTGAGTAATGGAGCAAGGAGTGAATCTCGAGTTCGGTTTAAATAGGTTGCATAAGGGTAGGAGTTCGCTAATAAACTGGGGTGGGCGAGACTGACTATCAACTGAGGATCTGGGAGGCTGGCCCAGCAACTGAGGATCTGGGAGACTGTCCCTAGCAACTGAGAATCTGGAAGGCTGGCCCAGCAACTGAGGATTTGGGAGGCTGGCCCAGCAACTGAAGATTTGGGAGGCTGGTCCAGCAACTGAGGATTTGGGAGGCTGGCCCAGCAACTGAAGACCTGGGAGGCTGGCCCAGCAACTGAGGATTTGGGAGGCTGACCCAGCAACTGAAGATCTGGAAGGCTGGCCCAGCAACTGAGGATTTGGGAGGCTGGCCCAGCAACTGAAGATCTGGGAGGCTGGCCCAGCAACTGAGGATTTGGGAGGCTGACCCAGCAACTGAAGATCTGGGAGGCTGGCCCAGCAACTGAGGATCTGGGAGGCTGGCCCAGCAACTGAGGATCTGGGAGGCTGGCCCAGCAACTGAGGATCTGGGAGGCTGGCCCAGCAACTGAGGATTTGGGAGGCTGACCCAGCAACTGAAGATCTGGGAGGCTGGCCCAGCAACTGAGGATCTGGGAGGCTGGCCCAGCAACTGAGGATCTGGGAGGCTGGCCCAGCAACTGAGGATCTGGGAGGCTGTCCCTAGCAACTGAGAATCTGAGAGGCTGGCCCAGCAACTGAGGATCTGGGAGGCTGGCCCAGCAACTGAAGATGCACCCAAAGAATTCAATTAAGGCACAGTACTAAACTCAATTTACTTGCAAGGTAGAAACATTGAAAAGAATCGATTTGCATTCAGTCGGTATAATTGAAGCAGTCATCGAACAATGACACACAGGAGTTATCGATCAGCAGCATGGTGAACAAGTAATGAAACACAAATAGCTAATAAATAGATAAAGATTCACCAACAGGAGCACAAAATGCACTCTAGGCATTGGCATTCTTTGTTAGCTACTGAAAGTAGCATTACCAGCAAGTTAGTAAGCACTATAATGCAACACACGCAACTACATGTAACAATTGGATAAAGGCAGTTTGCTTTTATTAAATAAACTAACAAAACAGCGTAGAACTCGAAGTTAAGGAATGCACAGAAAATCGATAATGCTAAACTCAGATTTTATTGGGGACAAAAGTGCTTTTGCAAACTATAACAATTTGTAACTAATAAAAATTGAAACGTTTAATAAAAAAGAAACATGGCATTAAGTTGGAGAAAAAGATACTTATTTGAAAGTAAATAAACTATTTATTGAACTATAAAGGATTGAATTTCAATTATTAGATATCTAATCCCATAGAGAAATCAGTCTCTAGACATCTAATCTCATAGACAGTGTGACCACAGCGCATTTTGAAAATAATTGAGCAGGACAAATTTTTTTGAGCAGCAACATTAGGCATTGTTTTTTTTGGAAAAAAGTCACTTCATGTAAAATAATTAACAAACAGAAAAAAATTTACATTTCTAGTCACAAAAACCTTTAAATACTTTTTTGAATCTAGTGATATTTTATTTTTAACTCAGACAACAACCCTGTGACACTGACATGATTTTTATGTATTTCTAAATTCCAGACTTCCTACTTCACTGCGCCAATTTCAAATCAAATTCAAATCAAATCATTCAGTCTCAAATCAAATCTCAAATCATGTCTTAACTAAATTAATATAGACGTTAAGTTTTTACTATCGTCCAGCGATTCACTTCTTGTTTGTTGATCTCATTGATCCGCCTTTTGGAGCATCTTCTGTGCCAGAGATGTTTTCCCATTTCGTTGATTACTTTTGTTCAGCAGCTTCGTCCTCTTGCTTTTTTTTCTTTTCCCACTCATTGGCCTTCTGACGCTGCATGTTTAGTTTTTTCTGAAGGCACTTCATTACTTCTTCACGCTCCTTTGCCTTAGCACATGCTTCGGCGTTTGCACGGGCATCGAAGCTGAGGACCAACAGTGAGCGGTCAATGCAAAAATCGGATGGCTCTTTTTTGAAGGCCTTTAGCCAGGACTTGATGGACAAAAGACAATCCAGTGTATAATCGGCCAGCTGGTTTCGCTGCTTCGTGACATTGTTGGCAATCCATTTGATGACCCGCTCACTGTCGGCGTTTCTATGCAGTAGGCATAGAAATTCCTCACATGGCAATGCGGCCCAGAACTTCTCCAGTTCTTTGACTCTAGCAAGCTCCTCAATCAAAGCATTCAACGCAATTTAATGACCTCCAGTCACAGGTCGTCTAGACGAGCGGGTTCAATTACAGTCGGCATAGCCTTAGCAATCAGGATGACCGTCTCTTCCAAATTCAATTGGTGATCGAGCAGTTGATTTGGGTCAACAAAGCGCAAGCTTGTAGAAGTTTGCTTTCCAATGGCAGGTAGGCAAAGAAGCGACTGGTGAGCTCAACATAGAAGTCTTGCAATGCCTTAAAAAAGCCTACTCGATCTATTTTGGGCAGGTGGCCAATAGTGGTCCTGATGTTGGCTCCTCAGGTCAGCGTTGACTAGCTGGTTAGAGCGATCCTTTGCAGCAGTGAAGAGATTGGAGAGTGATGTTGCCGCCTCCACCACGTCAGGACGAACAAATCTGAGCAGCATGTCGCTACAAACCTGGTCAAGAGCGGCTGATAGCAGATGGATTTGCATAGCTTCACGTTGAACCAACTTCTCAAAGTTTTTGAGCAGATAGTGACATTTATTTGTGTATTTCAAAAATAGTTGTGCAATTGAGCAGAAAAATAAAAATAGTGCAAAATAATAAAATAGTGCAGGTGTGGTCACCATGCTCATAGAGATCTCAGTCTTTACATATCTAATCACATAGAGATCTCAGTCTCCAGATATCTAATCGCATAAAGATCTCAGTCTCTATATATCTAATCGCATAGAGATCTCAGTCTCCAGATATCTAATCTCATAGAGATCTCAGTCTCTAGACATCTAATCTCATAGAGATCTCAGTCAATTGACATCTAATCCCACAGAGATCCCAGTCTCTAGAGATCTAATCTCGCAGAGATCCCAGTCTCTAATGGGATCAGACAGTACATAATTTTAGTCCTTCTTAGCCCTGATGGGCGCGCCCGAGCTCAAGTAGCCGCTGCTCAGAAGTGCTCGCGCCGCGGTGCAGGCCCCCAGCAACAGGAGGATCAGACGGTTCAGTCCAACATAGTTGCCGTGCAATTGAGAAGCGGCAGTGCCCAACAGAACAGATAGACAGACGGCCATTGGCCTGCAAGAGAGATTTAACAAAGTAGATGATTTGCACTGCTTTATTAAAATTCATATCCCAATGAGACAAGCGAAGTAAGTCGGCGAGTCAAGCGCGTGGGTCAAGTTTTTATGTCAACCTCTTCTACTTGAATGAGTGAACCTTGTGGTTGAGCTAGTGGGTCAAGGCGGTGGGTCAAGCCAGTGGGTCAAGAAAGAGGGTCAAGCCAGTGGTTCAAGAAAGAGGGTCAAGCCAGCAGGTCCATTTAATGCGTCAAGCAATTGGACCGATCAGATGGGTCAAGCCAGCGGGTCAAGAAAGAGGGTCAAGCCAGTGGTTCAAGAAAGAGGGTCAAGCCAGCAGGTCCATTTAATGCGTCAAGCAATTGGACCGATCAGATGGGTCAAGCCAGCGGGTCAAGAAAGAGGGTCAAGCCAGCAGGTCCATTTAATGCGTCAAGCAATTGGACCGATCAGATGGGTCAAGCCAGCGGGTCAAGCCAGTGGGTCAAGAAAGAGGGTCAAGCCAGTAGGTCAAGTCAGTGGGTCAAGCCAGTGGGTCAAGAAAGAGGGTCAAGCCAGTGGGTCAAGGCAGCGGGTCAAGCCAGTGGGTCAAGCCAGTGGGTCAAGCCAACGAATCAAATTAATAGGTCAAACTATTCGGCCGATCTAGTGGGTCAGGCCTGCAGGTCAAGTAAATGCAGCTTCAGTAATGTGTACTCACCAGCTCAGCCTCATCGGAGGTGCATAGAAGCGGCCAGTCTCTGAGGCCCCCAGCATCGAGTCCAAAGCGTAGATCAGTGCAAATGCTATGCTCAAACTGTAGTGCGGATCGGCCACTGGTAGAGACGCCTGACCAGATTGCAAAGCTTTGGCCCACACAAACAGCGAGGGGCCGCACAGGCAGGTGAGAATTGAGCACAGAGCTGACAGATTGAACTGGTGGCTGCGCATGTCTGCTGAAGATGAATTACTGTTGCTGCTACTGCTGGTCTCACTACTTTTAGTAGGAGTGTCGATTCTCGCGGCCGCGGTCTGAAATGGCAAAATAATGTGGATTACAATGAGGTATCAGGTGAGACAGTTGGGTGTCAGGTGAGACAGTTGGGTGTCAGATGAGACAGTTGGGTGTCGGGTGAGACAGTTGGGTGTTAGGTGAGGCAGTTGGGTGTCAGGTGAGACAGTTGGGTGTCAGATGAGACAGTTGGGTGTCGGGTGAGACAGTTGGGTGTTAGGTGAGGCAGTTGGGTGTCAGGTGAGATAGTTGGGTGTCAGGTGAGGCAGTTGGGTGTCAGCTGAGACAGTTGGGTGTCAGATGGGACAGTTGGATGTCAGGTGAGACAGTTGGGTGTCAGATGAGATAGTTGGGTGTCAGGTGAGACAGTCGGGTGTCAGGTGAGACAGTTGGGTGTCAGATGGGACAGTTGGATGTCAGGTGAGACAGTCGGGTGTCAGATGAGACAGTTGGGTGTCAGGTGAGACAGTCGGGTGTCAGATGAGATAGTTGGGTGTCAGATGAGATAGTTAGGTGTCAGGTGAGACAGTTGGGTGTCAGATGAGACAGTTGGGTGTCGGGTGAGACAGTTGGGTGTTAGGTGAGGGAGTTGGGTGTCAGGTGAGATAGTTGGGTGTCAGGTGAGGCAGTTGGGTGTCAGCTGAGACAGTTGGGTGTCAGGTGAGACAGTTGGGTGTCAGGTGAGACAGTTGGGTGTCAGGTGAGGCTGTTGGGTGTCAGATGAGACAGTTGGGTGTCAGGTGAGACAGTTGGGTGTCAGATGGGACAGTTGGGTGTCAGGTGAGACAGTTGGGTGTCAGCTGAGACAGTTGGGTGTCAGGTGAGACAGTTGGGTGTCAGGTGAGACAGTTAAGTGTCAGATGAGACAGTTGGGTGTCAGATGAGACAGTTGGGTGTCAGATGAGACAGTTGGGTGTCAGATGAGACAGTTGGGTGTCAGATGAGACAGTCGGGTGTCAGATGGGACAGTTGGATGTCAGGTGAGACAGTTGGGTGTCAGGTGAGACAGTTGGGTGTCAGCTGAGACAGTTGGGTGTCAGGTGAGGCAGTCGGGTGTCAGGTGAGACAGTTGGGTGTCAGGTGAGACAGTTGGGTGTCAGGTGAGACAGTTGGGTGTCAGGTGAGGCAGTTGGGTGTCAGATGAGACAGTTGGGTGTCAGGTGAGACAGTTGGGTGTCAGGTGAGACAGTTGGGTGTCGGGTGAGACAGTTGGGTGTCAGGTGAGGCAGTTGGGTGTCAGGTGAGACAGTTGGGTGTCAGATGAGGCAGTTGGGTGTCAGGTGAGACAGTTGGGTGTCGGGTGAGACAGTTGGGTGTCGGGTGATACAGTTGGGTGTCAGATGAGACAGTTGGGTGTCAGATGAGACAGTTGGGTGTCAGGTGAGACAGTTGGGTGTCAGGTGAGGCAGTCGGGTGTCAGGTGAGACAGTTGGGTGTCAGGTGAGACAGTTGGGTGTCAGGTGCGACAGTTGGGTGTCAGGTGAGGCAGTTGGGTGTCAGATGAGACAGTTGGGTGTCAGGTGAGGCAGTTGGGTGTCAGGTGAGACAGCTGGGTGTCAGGTGAGATAGTTGGGTGTCAGGTGAGGCAGTTGGATGTCAGATGAGATAGTTGGGTGTCAGGTGAGGCAGTTGGGTGTCAGCTGAGACAGTTGGGTGTCAGATGAGACAGTCGGGTGTCAGGTGAGACAGTTGGATGTCAGGTGAGGCAGTTGGGTGTCAGATGAGACAGTTGGGTGTCAGATGGGACAGTTGGATGTCAGGTGAGACAGTTGGGTGTCAGGTGAGACAGTTGGGTGTCAGCTGAGACAGTTGGGTGTCAGGTGAGGCAGTCGGGTGTCAGGTGAGACAGTTGGGTGTCAGGTGAGACAGTTGGGTGTCAAGTGAGACAGTTGGGTGTCAGGTGAGACAGTTGGGTGTCGGGTGAGACAGTTGGGTGTCAGGTGAGGCAGTTGGGTGTCAGGTGAGACAGTTGGGTGTCAGATGAGGCAGTTGGGTGTCAGGTGAGACAGTTGGGTGTCGGGTGAGACAGTTGGGTGTCGGGTGATACAGTTGGGTGTCAGATGAGACAGTTGGGTGTCAGATGAGACAGTTGGGTGTCAGGTGAGACAGTTGGGTGTCAGGTGAGGCAGTCGGGTGTCAGGTGAGACAGTTGGGTGTCAGGTGAGACAGTTGGGTGTCAGGTGCGACAGTTGGGTGTCAGGTGAGGCAGTTGGGTGTCAGATGAGACAGTTGGGTGTCAGGTGAGGCAGTTGGGTGTCAGGTGAGACAGCTGGGTGTCAGGTGAGATAGTTGGGTGTCAGGTGAGGCAGTTGGATGTCAGATGAGATAGTTGGGTGTCAGGTGAGGGAGTTGGGTGTCAGCTGAGACAGTTGGGTGTCAGATGATACAGTTGGGTGTTAGGTGAGACAGTTGGGTGTCAGGTGAGACAGTTGGGTGTCAGGTGAGACAGTTGGGTGTCAGATGAGACAGTTGGGTGTCAGGTGAGACAGTCGGGTGTCAGGTGAGACAGTTGGGCGTCAGATGGGACAGTTGGATGTCAGTTGAGAAAGTTGGGTGTCGGGTGAGACAGCTGGGTGTCAGGTGAGATAGTTGGGTGTCAGGTGAGACAGTTGGATGTCAGGTGAGACAGTTGGGTGTCAGGTGAGACAGTTGGGTGTCGGGTGAGACAGTTGGGTGTCAGGTGAGGCAGTTGGGTGTCAGGTGAGACAGTTGGGTGTCGGGTGAGACAGTTGGGTGTCAGGTGAGACAGTTGGGTGTCGGGTGAGACAGTTGGGTGTCGGGTGAGACAGTTGGGTGTCAGGTGAGACAGTTGGGTGTCGGGTGAGACAGTTGGGTGTCAGATGAGACATCAGGATGGCAGGAAAAGTCACAGGACTGCTATAAAGTGACAGTCAATAGCAAAACACAATGACCCCTTGCACCTTCAGCAGTTGAGTGATCAACAGAAATGCAATGCCGGCAGCTCCGCAGTGCTTCTGCGTCATGTACAGAGCCAGTATGCAGCCGATAGGCGATAGGAAATTGGCGAATCTGTTAGAAAACTTCCGGTCCGAACTACTACTTGTAGTAGCATTATTACTACTATCAGACAGCAGGCTTCTGGGTGCTCGCAGAATCAGACCCAGCCAAGCGACAATGATAGTCATTAATAGCAGCGTTACAGCGGCAAGGGGGGCGGCCAGAAAGGCTAAACAAATCTGACGAATGAATCCGTTGATTAGTAGGTCGCCGGTTCGAATCCTGCCGGGCTCGAATAGCATCGATGGTAGACTAGCGGTAGCCGCTGTCAGCACCATCAGGCTTGGATTGGTGAGTAGTGTTGAGAGTAGGACCTGCTCGAGGCTGTCGGAGGTGCCGACATTGAGGCCAGCACAGTGGATAGGATCTGCGGGTTCGATAATTTTGGCTGCTGGTTGGTTCAGACTGTGAGGTGTCAGGTGGGACTGTGAGGTGTCAGGTGGGACTGTGAGGTGTCAGGTGAGACTGTGAGGTGTCAGGTGAGACTGTGAGGTGTCAGGTGAGACTGTGAGGTGTCAGGTGAGATTGTGAGGTGTCAGGTGGGACTGTGAGGTGTCAGGTGAGACTGTGAGGTGTCAGGTGAGACACTGAGGTGTCAGATGTGAGACACTGAGGTGTCAGAGGTGAGACACTGAGGTGTCAGAGGTGAGACACTGAGGTGTCAGAGGTGAGACACTGAGGTGTCAGATGTGAGACACTGAGGTGTCAGATGTGAGACACTGAGGTGTCAGAGGTGAGACACTGAGGTGTCAGATGTGAGACACTGAGGTGTCAGATGTGAGACACTGAGGTGTCAGAGGTGAGACACTGAGGTGTCAGAGGTGAGACACTGAGGTGTCAGACGTGAGACACTGAGGTGTCAGAGGTGAGACACTGAGGTGTCAGATGGAAGACACTGAGGTGTCAGACGTGAGACACTGACAAAAACCAGAAAAAGCCAAGCCTCACATGCAGCGCAGCCAGGTTGGCAGTTCAGGCCCAGAGTAGCGCAACAGCGCAGCACCAAACAGTTGCGGCTGGAATCGCACAGTCAGCCGATAGCGGCACAGAGGATTTGTCACAGCGTGCAGCTTGCACAGAGAGCCGGCGCTGTGCACAGGACAGTCCAGCACAGACAGGCTAGCATTCTGATTGAAAATACTGCACAGAGTGAACAAAGGATCCGGGCTGCTGCACCTCTTGAGCCAGGATGCCAGGACTGCCTACCAGGGCTCCGCAGTTTGTTGCTTCTAAGCTGGCCTCATAGCCCGACCAGGCCGCCATTGACAGGTCGGCAGCTGAGTAGAGAGACCCGGCTGCGAGGTTGGCTTCGTCTGATGCTGCCGACAGCGGAGACAGGGTGGCCGATACAGGCCACAGCTGCCAGCGAAGCTGCAGACTGCGACTTGACGATTCGCCCAGTTCGAATAGCACCTCGGTCTGGAGAGGGGTGGTCGTTACATCCTTGTTTAACTCTCTCAGTGTATCTTTACGTACTAGAGATGCGCCTGCCTAGGCCTCACTGGGTTTCACTGCGACCTGCATGCTTATAGATTCCTAGTTTCAGCTCCGCTCCCTCAGCTCCGCTCCCTCAGCTCCGCTCCCTCAGCTCCGCCCCCTCAGCTCCGCTCCCTCAGCTCCGCTCCCTCAGTTCCGCTCCCTCAGCTCCGCTCTCTCAGCTCCACTCCCTCAGCTCCGCTCCCTCAGCTCCGCTCCCTCAGCTCCGCCCCCTCAGCTCCGCTCCCTCAGTTCCGCTCCCTCAGCTCCGCTCCCTCAGCTCCGCTCTCTCAGCTCCACTCCCTCAGCTCCGCTCCCTCAGCTCCGCTCCCTCAGCTCCGCTCCCTCAGCTCCGCTCTCTCAGCTCCACTCCCTCAGCTCCGCTCCCTCAGCTCCGCCCCCTCAGCTCCGCTCCCTCAGTTCCGCTCCCTCAGCTCCGCTCCCTCAGCTCCGCTCTCTCAGCTCCACTCCCTCAGCTCCGCTCCCTCAGCTCCGCTCCCTCAGTTCCGCTCCCTCAGCTCCGCTCTCTCAGCTCCACTCCCTCAGCTCCGCTCCCTCAGCTCCGCTCCCTCAGCTCCGCTCCCTCAGCTCCACTCCCTCAGCTCCGCTCCCTCAGCTCCGCTCCTCAGTTCCGCTCCTCAGCTCCGCCCCCTCAGCTCCGCTCCCTCAGCTCCGCTCCCTCAGCTCCGCTCCCTCAGCTCCGCTCTCTCAGCTCCACTCCCTCAGCTCCGCTCCCTCAGCTCCGCTCCCTCAGCTCCGCCCCCTCAGCTCCGCTCCCTCAGTTCCGCTCCCTCAGCTCCGCCCCCTCAGCTTCGCTCCCTCAGCTCCGCTCTCTCAGCTCCACTCCCTCAGCTCCGCTCCCTCAGCTCCGCTCCCTCAGCTCCGCTCCCTCAGCTCCGCCCCCTCAGCTCCGCTCCCTCAGTTCCGCTCCCTCAGCTCCGCTCCCTCAGCTCCGCTCCCTCAGCTCCGCTCCCTCAGCTCCGCTCCCCTCAGCTCCGCTCCCTCAGCTCCGCTCCCTCAGCTCCGCTCCCTCAGCTCCGCTCCCTCAGCTCCGCTCCCCTCAGCTCCGCTCCCTCAGCTCCGCTCCCTCAGCTCCGCTCCCCTCAGCTCCGCTCCCTCAGCTCGCGTCCCTCAGCTCCGCTCGCGCTCCTCAGCTCCGCTCCCTCAGCCCCGCTCCCTCAGCTCCGCTCCGCTCCCTCAGCTCCGCTCCCTCAGCTCCGCTCCCTCAGCTCCGCTCCCTCAGCTCCGCTCCGCTCCCTCAGCTCCGCTCCCCTCAGCTCCGCTCCCCTCAGCTCCGCTCCCTCAGCTCCGCTCCCTCAGCTCCGCTCCCTCAGCTCCGCTCCCTCAGCTCCGCTCCCTCAGCTCCGCTCCCTCAGCTCCGCTCCCCTCAGCTCCGCTCCCTCAGCTCCGCTCCCTCAGCTCCGCTCCCTCAGCTCCGCTCCCTCAGCTCCGCTCCCTCAGCTCCGCTCCCTCAGCTCCGCTCCCTCAGCTCCGCTCCCTCAGCTCCGCTCCGCTCCCTCAGCTCCGCTCCGCTCCCTCAGCTCCGCTTCCTCAGCTCCGCTCCCTCAGCTCCGCTCCCTCAGCTCCGCTCCCCTCAGCTCCGCTCCCCTCAGCTCCGCTCCCTCAGCCTGCTCCTCAGCTCCGCTCCTCAGCTCCGCTCCCTCAGCTCCGCTCCCTCAGCTCCGCTCCCTCAGCTCCGCTCCCCTCAGCTCCGCTCCTTCAGCTCCGCTCCCTCAGCTCCGCTCCGCTCCCTCAGCTCCGCTCCCTCAGCTCCGCTCCCTCAGCTCCGCTCCGCTCCCTCAGCTCCGCTCCCTCAGCTCCGCTCCCTCAGCTCCGCTCCGCTCCCTCAGCTCCGCTCCCTCAGCTCCGCTCCCTCAGCTCCGCTCCCTCAGCTCCGCTCCCCTCAGCTCCGCTCCCTCAGCTCCGCTCCCTCAGCTCCGCTCCCTCAGCTCCGCTCCCTCAGCTCCGCTCCCTCAGCTCCGCTCCCTCAGCTCCGCTCCCTCAGCTCCGCTCCGCTCCCTCAGCTCCGCTCCCTCAGCTCCGCTCCCTCAGCTCCGCTCTCTCAGCTCCACTCCCTCAGCTCCGCTCCCTCAGCTCCGCTCCGCTCCCTCAGCTCCGCTCCGCTCCCTCAGCTCCGCTCCGCTCCCTCAGCTCTGCTCCCTCAGCTCCGCTCCCTAAGCTCCGCTCCCTCAGCTCCGCCCCCTCAGCTCCGCTCCCTCAGCTCCGCTCCGCTCCCTCAGCTCCGCTCCCTCAGCTCCGCTCTCTCAGCTCCACTCCCTCAGCTCCGCTCCCTCAGCTCCGCTCCCTCAGCTCCGCTCCCTCAGCTCCGCCCCCTCAGCTCCGCTCCCTCAGTTCCGCTCCCTCAGCTCCGCTCCCCTCAGCTCCGCTCCCTCAGCTCCGCTCTCTCAGCTCCACTCCCTCAGCTCCGCTCCCTCAGCTCCGCTCCCTCAGCTCCGCTCCCTCAGCTCCGCTCCCTCAGCTCCGCTCCCTCAGCTCCGCTCCCTCAGCTCCGCCCCCTCAGCTCCGCTCCCTCAGCTCCGCTCCCTCAGTTCCGCTCCCTCAGCTCCGCTCCCTCAGCTCCGCTCTCTCAGCTCCACTCCCTCAGCTCCGCTCCCTCAGCTCCGCTCCCTCAGCTCCGCTCCCTCAGCTCCGCCCCCTCAGCTCCGCTCCCTCAGTTCCGCTCCCTCAGCTCCACCCCCTCAGCTCCGCTCCCTCAGCTCCGCTCTCTCAGCTCCACTCCCTCAGCTCCGCTCCCTCAGCTCCGCTCCCTCAGCTCCGCTCCCTCAGCTCCGCTCCCTCAGCTCCGCTCCCTCAGCTCCGCTCCCTCAGTTCCGCTCCCTCAGCTCCGCTCCCTCAGCTCCGCTCCCTCAGCTCCGCCCCCTCAGCTCCGCTCCCTCAGTTCCGCTCCCTCAGCTCCGCTCCCTCAGCTCCGCTCCCTCAGCTCCGCTCCCTCAGCTCCGCTCCCTCAGCTCCGCTCCCTCAGCTCCGCTCCCTCAGCTCCGCTCCGCTCAGCTCCGCTCCCTCAGCTCCGCTCCCTCAGCTCCGCTCCGCTCCCTCAGCTCCGCTCCGCTCCCTCAGCTCCGCTCCCTCAGCTCCGCTCCCTCAGCTCCGCTCCCTCAGCTCCGCTCCCTCAGCTCCGCTCCCTCAGCTCCGCTCCCCTCAGCTCCGCTCCCCTCAGCTCCGCTCCCCTCAGCTCCGCTCCCTCAGCTCCACTCCCTCAGCTCCGCTCCCCTCAGCTCCGCTCCCTCAGCTCCGCTCCCTCAGCTCCGCTCCCTCAGCTCCGCTCCCTCAGCTCCGCTCCCTCAGCTCCGCTCCGCTCCCTCAGCTCCGCTCCCTCAGCTCCGCTCCGCTCCCTCAGCTCCGCTCCCTCAGCTCCGCTCCCTCAGCTCCGCTCCGCTCCCTCAGCTCGCTCCGCTCCCTCAGCTCGCTCCCCTCAGCTCCGCTCAGCTTCCGCTCCTCAGCTCCCTCCCTCAGCTCCGGCTCTCTCAGCTCCACTCCCTCAGCTCCGCTCCCTCAGCTCGCTCCCTCAGCTCCGCCCCCTCAGCTCCGCTCCCTCAGTTCCGCTCCCTCAGCTCCGCCCCCTCAGCTTCGCTCCCTCAGCTCCGCTCTCTCAGCTCCACTCCCTCAGCTCCGCTCCCTCAGCTCCGCTCCCTCAGCTCCGCTCCCTCAGCTCCGCCCCCTCAGCTCCGCTCCCTCAGTTCCTCCCTCAGCTCCGCTCCTCAGCTCCGCTCCCTCAGCTCCGAGTCCCTCAGCTCCGCTCCCCTCAGCTCCGCTCCCTCAGCTCCGCTCCCTCAGCTCCGCTCCCTCAGCTCCGCTCCCTCAGCTCCGCTCCCCTCAGCTCCGCTCCCTCAGCCTTCGCTCCTCAGCTCCGCTCCCTCAGCTCGCGCTCCCTCAGCTGCCGCTCCCTCAGCTCCGCTCCGCTCCCTCAGCTCCGCTCCCTCAGCTCCGCTCCCTCAGCTCCGCTCCGCTCCCTCAGCTCCGCTCCCTCAGCTCCGCTCCCTCAGCTCCGCTCCCTCAGCTCCGCTCCGCTCCCTCAGCTCCGCTCCCTCAGCTCCGCTCCCTCAGCTCCGCTCCCTGCAGCTCCGCTCCCTCAGCTCCGCTCCCTCAGCTCCGCTCCCTCAGCTCCGCTCCTCAGCTCCGCTCCTCAGCTCGCCCCCTCAGCTCGCTCCCCTCAGCTCCGCTCCCCTCAGCTCCGCTCCCTCAGCTCCGCTCCCTCAGCTCCGCTCCCTCAGCTCCGCTCCCTCAGCTCCGCTCCCTCAGCTCCGCTCCCTCAGCTCCGCTCCGCTCCCTCAGCTCCGCTCCGCTCCTCAGCTCCGCTTCCTCAGCTCCGCTCCCTCAGCTCCCTCCCTCAGCTCCGCTCCCTCAGCTCCGCTCCCTCAGCTCCGCTCCTCAGCTCGCTCCTCAGCTCGCTCCCTCAGCTCCGCTCCTCAGCTCCCTCCCTCAGCTCCGCTCCCTCAGCTCGCTCCCTCAGCTCCGCTCCTTCAGCTCCGCTCCCTCAGCTCCGCTCCGCTCCCTCAGCTCCGCTCCCTCAGCTCCGCTCCCTCAGCTCCGCTCCGCTCCCTCAGCTCCGCTCCCCAGCTCCGCTCCTCAGCTCCGCTCCGCTCCCTCAGCTCCGCTCCTCAGCTCCGCTCCCTCAGCTCGCTCCCTCAGCTCCGCTCCCTCAGCTCCGCTCCCTCAGCTCCGCTCCCTCAGCTCCGCTCCCTCAGCTCGCTCCCTCAGCTCCGCTCCCTCAGCTCCGCTCCCTCAGCTCCGCTCCCTCAGCTCCGCTCCCTCAGCTCCGCTCCCTCAGCTCCGCTCCCTCAGCTCCGCTCCTCAGCCCACTCCCCAGCTCCGCTCCCTCAGCTCCGCTCCGCTCCCTCAGCTCCGCTCCGCTCCCTCAGCTCCGCTCCCTCAGCTCGCTCCCTCAGCTCCGCTCCCTAAGCTCCGCTCAGCTCCGCCCCTCAGCTCCGCTCCCTCAGCTCCGCTCCGCTCCCTCAGCTCCGCTCCCTCAGCTCCGCCCCTCTCAGCTCCACTCCCTCAGCTCCGCTCCCTCAGCTCCGCTCCCTCAGCTCCGCTCCCTCAGCTCCGCCCCCTCAGCTCCGCTCCCTCAGTTCCGCTCCCTCAGCTCCGCTCCCTCAGCTCCGCTCCCTCAGCTCCGCTCTCTCAGCTCCACTCCCTCAGCTCCGCTCCCTCAGCTCCGCTCCCTCAGCTCCGCTCCCTCAGCTCCGTCCCTCAGCTCCGCTCCCTCAG
>NIVC01001781.1:0-183317 GCA_002269645.1 Macrostomum lignano | reverse complement strand
CAGGTAAGATCCGCAGGCAGATAGGTAGATCAGGTGAGATCCGCAGGCAGATAGGTAGATCAGGTGAGATCCGCAGGCAGATAGGTAGATCAGGTGAGATCGCAGGCAGATAGGTAGATCAGGTAAGATCCGCAGGCAGATAGGTAGATCAGGTGAGATCCGCAGGCAGATAGTAGATCAGGTGAGATCCGCAGGCAGATAGGTAGATCAGGTGGGATCGCAGGCAGGCAGGTAGATCAGGTGAGATCGCAGGCAGGCAGGTAGATCAGGTGAGATCCGCAGGCAATAGGTAGATCAGGTGAGATCCGCAGGCAGATAGGTAGATCAGTGAGGTGAGATCCGCAGGCAGATAGGTAGATCAGGTGAGATCCGCAGGCAGATAGGTAGATCAGGTGAGAATCCGCAGGCAGATAGGTAGATCAGGTGAGCTGAACCGTCGCATTTCAGTGTTGGTCGGACAGCGAGATGCTGAGTTTCTACTCGGACATGAACTCGTACTGGCGCAAGAACCGAGCCACCGGCCTCGTCACGTGGCTCTCATATCGATTGGGCGGTGGAGATCGCGACCTCGAGTGGCCCTGCCGCGACTCGCATCGACTCGGGCCTCACTCTGCCGCGCAATGCCCTGTGGGCTTCGGCAGTCACGTGAGAAACGCCTGGGCATCAACAGATCATCGCTGCATCGTCTGGTGCAAGCAGCTGGTCATCGCCCTGTGCCGCTCGCTGTTCTCCTAACAGCCGCCGCAGGTCGCAGTGACGCCCAGTCTGTCGTTGTCGAATTCCGACGCCATCTGTTGCATCGACGCCGGCTGATTAAATTCGATATTGAAATCGGCCAAGCCGGCTAGCGATGAATCGGGCCGGTGTGTTCTACGCGACCTGGCGCGATCCCAGGCACCGGTCGATTCGATTCGAACGGACAAGCTGAGTCGGCCGGTGTTTTCTCAAGATTGTCGGCAAGCCAATCGGGGATTGGCGACGGCGAGTCGGTGCTGTTCTGCTTGACGCAGTCGGGTTCGGGATGAGCAGGGCTGGCTGTTTGCCTGCCTGGACAGCGCTGAAGCGATTCGGGCAATGCGCCGTGTGAATCAATGCTTCGACTCGATGTGGCCTACGGCAGGGAGTTGCCGCCTAGCGGCCTGCATCAGAGGCTGGGCAGGATTGATGCCGGAGACGGTGACTGGCTGCTCAAAGCCACCGCCTTTTGTGGTTGCCTCTGGGACCGTCTGAGGATCAGGTAAGTGGGAGCTGAGGGAGCGGAGCTGAGGGGAGCGAGCTGAGGGGAGCGGAGCTGAGGGAGCGGAGCTGAGGGAGCGGAGCTGAGGGAGCGGAGATGAGGGAGGGGAGCTGGGGAGTGGAGCTGAGGGAGCGGAGCTGAGGGAGCGAGAGCTGAGGGAGCGGAGCTGAGGGAGCGGAGCTGAGGGAGCGGAGCTGAGGGAGCGGAGCTGAGGGAGCGGAGCTGAGGGAGCGGAGCGGAGCTGAGGGAGCGGAGCTGAGGGAGCGGAGCTGAGGGAGCGGAGCTGAGGGAGTGGAGCTGGGGGAGCGGAGCTGAGGGAGCGGAGCTGAGGGGACGGAGCTGAGGGAGCGGAGCTGGGAGCGGAGCTGAGGGAGGCGGAGCTGAGGGGAGCGGAGCTGAGGGAGCGGAGCTGAGGGAGCGGAGCTGAGGGGAGCGGAGCTGAGGGAGCGGAGATGAGGGAGCGGAATGAGGGGAGCGGAGCTGAGGGAGCGGAGATGAGGGAGGGGAGCTGAGGGGAGTGGAGCTGAGGAGCGGAGCTGAGGGGAGCGGAGATGAGGGGAGCGGAGCTGGGGAAGCGGAGCTGAGGGAGCGGAGATGAGGAGAGCGGAGCTGAGGGAGCGGAGATGAGGGAGCGGAGATGAGGGAGCGGAGCTGAGGGGAGCGGAGATGAGGAGAGCGGAGCTGAGGGGAGTGGAGCTGAGGGAGCAGAGCTGAGGGGAGCGGAGATGAGGGGAGCGGAGCTGGGGGAGCGGAGCTGGGGAAGCGGAGCTGAGGGAGCGGAGATGAGGGAGCGGAGATGAGGGAGCGGAGATGAGGGGAGCGGAGCTGAGGGAGCGGAGATGAGGGAGGGGAGCTGAGGGGAGTGGAGCTGAGGGAGCGGAGCTGAGGGGAGCGGAGATGAGGGGAGCGGAGCTGGGGGAGCGGAGCTGGGGAAGCGGAGCTGAGGGAGCGGAGATGAGGAGAGCGGAGCTGAGGGAGCGGAGATGAGGGAGCGGAGATGAGGAGCGGAGCTGAGGGGAGCGGAGATGAGGAGAGCGGAGCTGAGGGGAGTGGAGCTGAGGAGCAGAGCTGAGGGGAGCGGAGATGAGGGGAGCGGAGCTGGGGGAGCGGAGCTGGGGAAGCGGAGCTGAGGGAGCGGAGATGAGGAGAGCGGAGCTGAGGGAGCGGAGCTGAGGGAGGGGAGCGGAGCTGAGGGAGCGGAGCTGAGGGAGCGGAGCTGAGGGGAGCGGAGCTGAGGGAGCGGAGATGAGGGGAGCGGAGATGAGGGAGCGGAGCTGGGGGAGCGGAGATGAGGGGAGCGGAGATGAGATGAGGAAGCGGAGCTGGGGGAGCGGAGCTGAGGGAGCGGAGATGAGGGGAGCGGAGCTGAGGGAGCGGAGCTGAGGGGAGCGGAGCTGAGGGAGCGGAGCTGAGGGAGCGGAGCTGAGGGAGCGGAGCTGAGGGAGCGGAGCTGAGGGAGCGGAGATGAGGGGAGCGGAGATGAGGGAGCGGAGCTGAGGGAGCGGAGCTGGGGGAGCGGAGCTGAGGGGAGCGGAGCTGAGGGGAGCGGAGCTGAGGGAGCGGAGCTGAGGGAGCGGAGCTGAGGGAGCGGAGCTGAGGGAGCGGAGCTGAGGGGAGCGGAGCTCAGGGGAGCGGAGCTGAGGGAGCGGAGCTAAGGGAGCGGAGCTGAGGGGAGCGGAGCTGAGGGAGCGGAGATGAGGGAGGGAGCTGAGGGAGCGGAGCTGAGGGAGCGGAGCTGAGGGAGCGGAGATGAGGGGAGCGGAGCTGGGGAAGCGGAGCTGAGGGAGCGGAGATGAGGAGAGCGGAGCTGAGGGAGCGGAGCTGAGGGAGCGGAGTGGAGGGAGCGGAGCTGAGGGAGCGGAGCTGAGGGAGCGGAGCGGAGCTGAGGGAGCGGAGCGAGCTGAGGGCGGAGCTGAGGGAGCGGAGCTGAGGGAGCGGAGCTGAGGAGCGGAGCTGAGGGGAGCGGAGCTGGGGAGCGGAGCTGAGGGAGCGGAGCTGAGGGAGCGGAGCTGAGGGAGCGGAGCTGAGGGGCGGAGCTGAGGGAGCGGAGCTGAGGAAGCGGAGATGAGGGAGCGGAGCTGAGGGAGCGGAGCTGAGGGAGCGGAGATGAGGGCGGAGCGGAGCTGAGGGAGCGGAGCTGAGGGAGCGGAGCTGAGGGAGCGGAGCTGAGGGAGCGGAGCTGGGGAGCGGAGCTGAGGGAGCGGAGCTGAGGGAGCGGAGATGAGGGAGGGTGCTGAGGGAGCGGGGCTGAGGGAGCGGAGATGAGGGGAGCGGAGATGAGGGAGCGGAGATGAGGGAGCGGAGCTGAGGGAGCGGAGCTGGGGGAGCGGAGCTGGGGGAGCGGAGCTGGGGGAGCGGAGCTGAGGGGAGCGGAGCTGAGGGGAGCGGAGCTGAGGGAGCGGAGCTGAGGGGAGCGGAGATGAGGGGAGCGGAGCTGGGGGAGCGAGCTGGGGAAGCGGAGCTGAGGAGCGGAGATGAGGAGAGCGGAGCTGAGGAGCGGAGCTGAGGGAGCGGAGCTGAGGGAGCGGAGGGAGCGGAGCTGAGGGAGCGGAGCTGAGGAGCGGAGCTGAGGGAGCGGAGCGGAGCTGAGGGAGCGGAGCTGAGGGAGCGGAGCTGAGGGAGCGGAGCTGAGGGAGCGGAGCTGAGGGGAGCGGAGCTGAGGGAGCGGAGCTGAGGAGCGGAGCTGAGAGGAGCGGAGCTGAGGGAGCGGAGATGAGGGGAGCGGAGATGAGGGAGCGGAGCTGGGGGAGCGGAGATGAGGGGAGCGGAGATGAGGGAGCGGAGCTGGGGGAGAGCGGAGCTGAGGAGCGGAGATGAGGGAGCGGAGCTGAGGGGAGCGAGCTGAGGGAGCGGAGCTGAGGGGAGCGGAGCTGAGGGAGCGGAGCTGAGGGAGCGGAGATGAGGGGAGCGGAGATGAGGGAGCGGAGCTGAGGGAGCGGAGCTGGGGGAGCGGAGCTGAGGGGAGCGGAGCTGAGGGAGCGGAGCTGAGGGAGCGGAGCTGAGGGAGCGGAGATGAGGGAGCGGAGATGAGGGAGCGGAGCTGAGGAGCGGAGCTGGGGAGCGGAGCTGAGGGAGCGGAGCTGAGGAGCGGAGCTGAGGGGAGCGGAGCTGAGGGAGCGGAGCTGAGGAGCGGAGCTGAGGGAGCGGAGCTGAGGGAGCGGAGATGAGGGAGCGGAGATGAGGGAGCGGAGCTGAGGGGAGCGGAGCTGAGGGAGCGGAGATGAGGGAGGGGAGCTGAGGGGAGCGGAGCTGAGGGAGCGGAGCTGAGGGAGCGGAGATGAGGGGAGCGGAGCTGGGGGAGCGGAGCTGGGGAAGCGGAGCTGAGGGAGCGGAGATGAGGAGAGCGGAGCTGAGGGAGCGGAGTGGAGGGAGCGGAGCTGAGGGGAGCGGAGCTGAGGCAGCGAGATGAGGGAGGGAGCTGAGGGAGCGGGCTGAGGGAGCGGAGATGAGGGGAGCGGAGATGAGGGAGCGGAGATGAGGGAGCGGAGCTGAGGGAGCGGAGCTGAGGGGAGCGGAGCTGAGGGGAGCGGAGCTGAGGGAGCGGAGCTGAGGGAGCGGAGATGAGGGAGCGGAGATGAGGGAGCGGAGCTGAGGGAGCGGAGCTGAGGGGAGCGGAGCTGGGGGAGCGGAGCTGAAGGGAGCGGAGCTGAGGGAGCGGAGCTGAGGGAGCGGAGATGAGGGGAGCGGAGATGAGGGAGCGGAGCTGAGGGGAGCGGAGCTGAGGGAGCGGAGATGAGGGGAGCGGAGCTGGGGGAGCGGAGCTGGGGAAGCGGAGCTGAGGAGCGGAGATGAGGAGAGCGGAGCTGAGGGAGCGGAGTGGAGGAGCGAGCTGAGGGAGCGGAGCTTGAGGGAGCGGAGCGGAGCTGAGGGAGCGGAGCTGAGGGAGCGGGGCTGAGGGAGCGGAGCTGAGGGAGCGGAGCTGAGGGAGCGGAGCTGAGGGAGCGGAGCTGAGGGGAGCGGAGCTGAGGGGAGCGGAGATGAGGGAGCGGAGATGAGGGAGCGGAGCTGAGGGGGCGGAGCTGAGGGAGCGGAGCTGAGGGAGCGGAGATGAGGGGAGCGGAGCTGAGGGAGCGGAGATGAGGGAGCGGAGCTGAGGGAGCGGAGCTGAGGGGAGCGGAGCTGGGGAGCGGAGCTGAGGGAGCGGAGCTGAGGGAGCGGAGCTGAGGGAGCGGAGCTGAGGAGCGGAGCTGGGGAGCGGAGCTGAGGGGAGCGGAGCTGAGGGGAGCGGAGCTGAGGGAGCGGAGCTGAGGGAGCGGAGCTGAGGGAGCGGAGCTGAGGGAGCGGAGCTGAGGGAGCGGAGCTGAGGGAGCGGAGCTGAGGGAGCGGAGATGAGGGAGCGGAGATGAGGGAGCGGAGCTGAGGGAGCGGAGCTGAGGGAGCGGAGATGAGGGAGGGGAGCTGAGGGGAGCGGAGCTGAGGGAGCGGAGATGAGGGAGCGGAGATGAGGGAGCGGAGCTGAGGGGAGCGGAGCTGAGGACGGAGATGAGGAGGGGAGCTGAGGGAGCGGAGCTGAGGGAGCGGAGCTGAGGGGAGCGGAGCTGAGGGAGCGGAGCTGGGGGAGCGGAGCTGAGGGAGCGGAGCTGAGGGAGCGGAGTGGAGGGAGCGGAGCTGAGGGAGCGGAGCTGAGGGAGCGGAGCTGAGGGAGCGGAGCGGAGCTGAGGGAGCGGAGCTGAGGGAGCGGAGATGAGGGGAACGGAGCTGGGGGAGCGGAGCTGGGGAAGCGGAGCTGAGGGAGCGGAGATGAGGAGAGCGGAGCTGAGGGAGCGGAGCTGAGGGAGCGGAGCTGAGGGAGCGGAGTGGAGGGAGCGGAGCTGAGGGAGCGGAGCTGAGGGAGCGGAGCGGAGCTGAGGGAGCGGAGCTGAGGGAGCGGAGCTGAGGGAGCGGAGCTGAGGGGAGCGGAGCTGAGGGGAGCGGAGCTGAGGGAGCGGAGCTGAGGGAGCGGAGCTGAGGGAGCGGAGATGAGGGGAGCGGAGATGAGGGAGCGGAGCTGGGGGAGCGGAGATGAGGGAGCGGAGCTGGGGGAGCGGAGCTGAGGGAGCGGAGATGAGGGGAGCGGAGCTGAGGGAGCGGAGCTGAGGGAGCGGAGCTGAGGGAGCGGAGCTGAGGGGAGCGGAGCTGAGGGAGCGGAGCTGAGGGAGCGGAGCTGAGGGAGCGGAGATGAGGGAGCGGAGATGAGGGAGCGGAGCTGGGGGAGCGGAGCTGGGGGAGCGGAGCTGAGGGGAGCGGAGCTGAGGGGAGCGGAGCTGAGGGGAGCGGAGCACTAGCGGAATGGGCGCCCGCGCCTTCCCGCTGTGTCCCCTCCGGGACAGCCCTGCAGCTAAGTGAGGGGAGCGGAGCTGAGGGAGCGGAGTGGAGGGAGCGGAGCTGAGGGAGCGGAGCTGAGGGAGCGGAGCGGAGCTGAGGGAGCGGAGCGGAGCTGAGGGAGCGGAGCTGAGGGAGCGGAGCTGAGGGAGCGGAGCTGAGGGAGCGGAGCTGAGGGGAGCGGAGCTGAGGGAGCGGAGCTGAGGGAGCGGAGCTGAGAGGAGCGGAGCTGAGGGAGCGGAGATGAGGGGAGCGGAGATGAGGGAGCGGAGCTGGGGGAGCGGAGATGAGGGAGCGGAGCTGGGGGAGCGGAGCTGAGGGAGCGGAGATGAGGGAGCGGAGCTGAGGGGGCGGAGCTGAGGGGAGCGGAGCTGAGGGAGCGGAGCTGAGGGGAGCGGAGCTGAGGGAGCGGAGCTGAGGGAGCGGAGCTGAGGGAGCGGAGATGAGGGAGCGGAGCTGGGGGAGCGGAGCTGGGGGAGCGGAGCTGAGGGGAGCGGAGCTGAGGGGAGCGGAGCTGAGGGGAGCGGAGCACTAGCGGAATGGGCGCCCGCGCCTTCCCGCTGTGTCCCCTCCGGGACAGCCCTGCAGCTAAGTGAGGGGAGCGGAGCTGAGGGAGCGGAGCTGAGGGAGCGGAGCTGAGGGAGCGGAGCTGAGGGAGCGGAGCTGAGGGAGCGGAGATGAGGGAGCGGAGATGAGGGAGCGGAGCTGAGGGGAGCGGAGCTGAGGGAGCGGAGATGAGGGAGGGGAGCTGAGGGGAGCGGAGCTGAGGGAGCGGAGCTGAGGGAGCGGAGATGAGGGGAGCGGAGCTGGGGGAGCGGAGCTGGGGAAGCGGAGCTGAGGGAGCGGAGATGAGGAGAGCGGAGCTGAGGGAGCGGAGTGGAGGGAGCGGAGCTGAGGGGAGCGGAGCTGAGGGAGCGGAGCGGAGCTGAGGGAGCGGAGCTGAGGGAGCGGAGTGGAGGGAGCGGAGCTGAGGGGAGCGGAGCTGAGGGAGCGGAGCTGAGGGAGCGGAGCGGAGCTGAGGGAGCGGAGCTGAGGGAGCGGAGCTGAGGGAGCGGAGCTGAGGGAGCGCGAGCTGAGGGAGCGGAGCTGAGGGGAGCGGAGCTGAGGGAGCGGAGCTGAGGGAGCGGAGCTGAGGGAGCGGAGCTGAGGGAGCGGAGCTGAGGGAGCGGAGCTGAGGGGAGCGGAGCTGAGGGAGCGGAGCTGGGGGAGCGGAGCTGAGGGAGCGGAGCTGAGGGAGCGGAGATGAGGGAGGGGAGCTGAGGGAGCGGGGCTGAGGGAGCGGAGATGAGGGGAGCGGAGATGAGGGAGCGGAGATGGGGGAGCGGAGCTGAGGGAGCGGAGCTGGGGGAGCGGAGCTGAGGGGAGCGGAGCTGAGGGGAGCGGAGCTGAGGGAGCGGAGCTGAGGGAGCGGAGCTGAGGGGAGCGGAGATGAGGGGAGCGGAGCTGGGGGAGCGGAGCTGGTGAAGCGGAGATGAGGAGAGCGGAGCTGAGAGGAGCGGAGCTGAGGGAGCGGAGATGAGGGGAGCGGAGATGAGGGAGCGGAGCTGGGGGAGCGGAGATGAGGGAGCGGAGATGAGGGAGCGGAGCTGAGGGAGCGGAGCTGAGGGAGCGGAGCTGAGGGAGCGGAGCTGAGGGAGCGGAGCTGAGGGAGCGGAGCTGAGGGAGCGGAGCTGAGGGGAGCGGAGCTGAGGGAGCGGAGATGAGGGAGCGGAGATGAGGGAGCGGAGCTGAGAGGAGCGGAGCTGAGGGAGCGGAGATGAGGGGAGCGGAGCTGGGGGAGCGGAGATGAGGGGAGCGGAGATGAGGGGAGCGGAGATGAGGGAGCGGAGCTGGGGGAGCGGAGATGAGGGAGCGGAGATGAGGGGAGCGGAGCTGAGGGAGCGGAGCTGAGGGGAGCGGAGCTGAGGGAGCGGAGCTGAGGGGAGCGGAGCTGAGGGAGCGGAGCTGAGGGGAGCGGAGCTGAGGGAGCGGAGCTGGGGGAGCGGAGCTGAGGGAGCGGAGATGAGGGGAGCGGAGCTGAGGGAGCGGAGATGAGGGAGCGGAGCTGAGGGGAGCGGAGCTGAGGGAGCGGAGATGAGGGAGCGGAGCTGAGGGGAGCGGAGCTGAGGGAGCGGAGCTGAGGGAGCGGAGCTGAGGGGAGCGGAGCTGAGGGAGCGGAGCTGAGGGAGCGGAGCTGAGGGAGCGGAGATGAGGGGAGCGGAGCTGAGGGAGCGGAGATGAGGGAGCGGAGATGAGGGAGCGGAGCTGAGGGGAGCGGAGCTGGGGGAGCGGAGCTGAGGGAGCGGAGCTGAGGGAGCGGAGCTGAGGGAGCGGAGCTGAAACTAGGAATCTATAAGCATGCAGGTGGCAGTGAAACCCAGTGAGGCCTAGGCAGGCGCATCTCTTGTACGTAAAGATACACTGAGAGAGTTAAACAAGGATGTAACGACCACCCCTCTCCAGACCGAGGTGCTATTCGAACTGGGCGAATCATCAAGTCGCAGTCTGCAGCTTCGCTGGCAGCTGTGGCCTGTATCGGCCACCCTGTCTCCGCTGTCGGCAGCATCAGACGAAGCCAACCTCGCAGCCGGGTCTCTCTACTCAGCTGCCGACCTGTCAATGGCGGCCTGGTCGGGCTATGAGGCCAGCTTAGAAGCAACAAACTGCGGAGCCCTGGTAGGCAGTCCTGGCATCCTGGCTCAAGAGGTGCAGCAGCCCGGATCCTTTGTTCACTCTGTGCAGTATTTCAATCAGAATGCTAGCCTGTCTGTGCTGGACTGTCCTGTGCACAGCGCCGGCTCTCTGTGCAAGCTGCACGCTGTGACAAATCCTCTGTGCCGCTATCGGCTGACTGTGCGATTCCAGCCGCAACTGTTTGGTGCTGCGCTGTTGCGCTACTCTGGGCCTGAACTGCCAACCTGGGCTGCGCTGCATGTGAGGCTTGGCTTTTTCTGGTTTTTGTCAGTGTCTCACGTCTGACACCTCAGTGTCTTCCATCTGACACCTCAGTGTCTCACCTCTGACACCTCAGTGTCTCACGTCTGACACCTCAGTGTCTCACCTCTGACACCTCAGTGTCTCACCTCTGACACCTCAGTGTCTCACATCTGACACCTCAGTGTCTCACCTCTGACACCTCAGTGTCTCACCTCTGACACCTCAGTGTCTCACCTCTGACACCTCAGTGTCTCACCTCTGACACCTCAGTGTCTCACCTCTGACACCTCAGTGTCTCACATCTGACACCTCACAGTCTCACCTGACACCTCAGTGTCTCACCTCTGACACCTCAGTGTCTCACATCTGACACCTCACAGTCTCACCTGACACCTCACAGTCCCACCTGACACCTCACAATCTCACCTGACACCTCACAGTCTCACCTGACACCTCACAGTCTCACCTGACACCTCACAGTCCCACCTGACACCTCACAATCTCACCTGACACCTCACAGTCTCACCTGACACCTCACAGTCCCACCTGACACCTCACAGTCTGAACCAACCAGCAGCCAAAATTATCGAACCCGCAGATCCTATCCACTGTGCTGGCCTCAATGTCGGCACCTCCGACAGCCTCGAGCAGGTCCCTACTCTCAACACTACTCACCAATCCAAGCCTGATGGTGCTGACAGCGGCTACCGCTAGTCTACCATCGATGCTATTCGAGCCCGGCAGGATTCGAACCAGCGACCTACTAATCAACGGATTCATTCGTCAGATTTGTTTAGCCTTTCTGGCCGCCCCACTTGCCGCTGTAATGCTGCTATTAATGACTATCATTGTCGCTTGGCTGGGTCTGATTCTGCGAGCACCTAGAAGCCTGCTGTCTGATAGTAGTAATAATGCTACTACAAGTAGTAGTTCGGACCGGAAGTTTGCTAACAGATTCGCCAATTTCCTATCGCCTATCGGCTGCATACTGGCTCTGTACATGACGCAGAAGCACTGCGGAGCCGCCGGAATTGCATTTCTGTTGATCACTCAACTGCTGAAGGTGCGAGGGGTCATTGTGTTTTACTATTGACTGTCACTTTATAACAGTCCTGTGACTTTTCCTGCCACCCTGATGTCTCATCTGACACCCAACTGTCTTATCTGACACCCAACTGTCTCATCTGACACCCAACTGCCTCATCAGACACCCAACTGTCTCACCTGACACCCAACTGTCTCACCTGACACCCAACTGTCTCACCTGACACCCCAACTGTCTCACCTGACACCCAACTGTCTCATCTGACACCCCAACTGTCTCATCTGACATCCAACTGTCTTACCTGACACCCCAACTGTCTCACCTGACATCCAACTGCCTCATCTGACACCCAACTGTCTCATCTGACACCCAACTGTCTCATCTGACATCCAACTGTCTTACCTGACACCCCAACTGTCTCACCTGACATCCAACTGCCTCATCTGACACCCAACTGTCTCACCTGACACCCGACTGTCTCATCTGACACCCAACTGTCTCACCTGACACCCAACTGTCTCAACTGACACCCCAACTGTCTCATCTGACATCCAACTGCCTCATCTGACACCCAACTGTCTCATCTGACACCCAACTGCCTCATCTGACACCCAACTGTCTCACCTGACACCCAACTGTCTCACCTGACACCCCAACTGTCTCATCTGACACCCCAACTGTCTCATCTGACATCCAACTGCCTCATCTGACACCCAACTGTCTCATCTGACACCCAACTGTTTCATCTGACACCCAACTGTTTCATCTGACACCCAACTGTCTCATCTGACACCCAACTGCCTCATCTGACACCCAACTGTCTCACCTGACACCCAACTGTCTCAACTGACACCCCAACTGTCTCATCTGACATCCAACTGTCTTACCTGACACCCCAACTGTCTCACCTGACATCCAACTGCCTCATCTGACACCCAACTGTCTCATCTGACACCCAACTGCCTCATCAGACACCCAACTGTCTCACCTGACACCCAACTGTCTCACCTGACACCCCAACTGTCTCACCTGACACCCCAACTGTCTCATCTGACATCCAACTGTCTTACCTGACACCCCAACTGTCTCACCTGACACCCGACTGTCTCATCTGACACCCAACTGTTTCATCTGACACCCAACTGTCTCACCTGACACCCAACTGTCTCACCTGACGCCCAACTGTCTCATCTGACACCCAACTGTCTCACCTGACACCCAACTGTCTCACCTGACACCCAACTGTCTCACCTGACATCCGACTGTCTCACCCGACACCCAACTGTCTCACCTGACACCCAACTGTCTCACCTGACACCCGACTGTCTCACCTGACACCCGACTGTCTCACCACATCACACCGCTGCCGCCTCTGGGGGCCAAGCCCGGAGCCCGCGGCAGTTTTTCGAGAACTGCGTCGCGGTGTTGAACTTCCTCGGGAAGGCGGGCGCCATCTGACGCCCGGTGCCATGGGCCCTGGCCCGAGCACGCCCGAAGAAGAAGAAGAAGCAGAAGAAGACTGTCTCACCCGACACCCAACTGTCTCACCTGACACCCGACTGTCTCACCTGACACCCGACTGTCTCATCTGACACCCAACTGTTTCATCTGACACCCAACTGTCTCACCTGACACCCAACTGTCTCACCTGACACCCAACTGTCTCATCTGACATCCGACTGTCTCAGCTGACATCCAACTGTCTCATCTGACACCCAACTGTCTCACCTGACACCCAACTGTCTCACCTGACACCCAACTGTCTCATCTGACATCCGACTGTCTCAGCTGACATCCAACTGTCTCATCTGACACCCAACTGTCTCACCTGACACCTCATTGCAATCCACATTATTTTGCCATTTCAGACCGCGGCCGCGAGAATCGACACTCCTACTAAAAGTAGCGAGACCAGCAGTAGCAGCAACAGTAATTCATCCTCAGCAGACATGCGCAGCCACCAGTCCAATCTGTCAGCTCTGTGCTCAATTCTCACCTGCCTGTGCGGCCCCTCGCTGTTTGTGTGGGCCAAAGCTTTGCAATCTGGTCAGGCGTCTCTACCAGTGGCCGATCCGCACTACAGTTTGAGCATAGCATTTGCACTGATCTACGCTTTGGACTCGATGCTGGGGGCCTCAGAGACTGGACGCTTCTATGCACCTCCGATGAGGCTGAGCTGGTGAGTACACATTACTGAAGCTGCATTTACTTGACCTGCAGGCCTGACCCACTAGATCGGCCGAATAGTTTGACCTATTAATTTGATTCGTTGGCTTGACCCTCTAGGTTGACCTACTGACTTGACCCACTGGTTTGAACCTCTCTTGACCCTGGCTTGACCCACTGGCTTGACTCTCTTTCTTGGCCGTCTGGCTTGACCCTCTTTCTTGACCCACTGGCTTGATCCGCTGGCTTGACTCTCTTTCTTGGCTGTCTGGCTTGACCCTCTTTCTTGACCCACTGGCTTGACCCACTGGCTTGACCCTCTTTTTTGACCCACTGGCTTGACCCTCTTTCTTGACCCACTGGTTTGAACCTCTCTTGACCCACTGGCTTGACCGTCTAACTTGACCCTCTTTCTTGACCCACTGGCTTGACCCGCTGGCTTGACCCGCTGGCTTGACCCACTGGCTTGACCCACTAGCTCAACCACAAGGTTCACTCATTCAAGTAGAAGAGGTTGACATAAAAACTTGACCCACGCGCTTGACTCGCCGACTTACTTCGCTTGTCTCATTGGGATATGAATTTTAATAAAGCAGTGCAAATCATCTACTTTGTTAAATCTCTCTTGCAGGCCAATGGCCGTCTGTCTATCTGTTCTGTTGGGCACTGCCGCTTCTCAATTGCACGGCAACTATGTTGGACTGAACCGTCTGATCCTCCTGTTGCTGGGGGCCTGCACCGCGGCGCGAGCACTTCTGAGTAGCGGCTACTTGAGCTCAAGCGCGCCCATCAGGGCTAAGAAGGACTAAAATTATGTACTGTCTGATCCCATTAGAGACTGGGATCTCTGCGAGATTAGATCTCTAGAGACTGGGATCTCTGTGGGATTAGATGTCAATTGACTGAGATCTCTATGAGATTAGATGTCTAGAGACTGAGATCTCTATAAGATTAGATATCTGGAGACTGAGATCTCTATGATTTTAGATATATAGAGACTGAGTTCTCTATGCGATTAAGATATCTGGAGACTGATATCTCTATGCGATTAGATGTCAATTGACTGAGATCTCTATGCGATTAGATATATAGAGACTGAGATCTCTATGCGATTAGATGTCTGTTGACTGAGATCTCTATGAGATTAGATGTATAGAGACTGAGATCTCTATGAGATTAGATGTCTAGAGACTGAGATCTCTATAAGATTAGATATCTGGAGACTGAGATCTCTATGATTTTATATATATAGAGACTGAGTTCTCTATGCGATTAAGATATCTGGAGACTGATATCTCTATGCGATTAGATGTCAATTGACTGAGATCTCTATGTGATTAGATGTCTGTTGACTGAGATCTCTATGATTTTAGATATATAGAGACTGAGTTCTCTATGTGATTAGATATCTGTAGACTGATATCTCTATGCGATTAGATGTCAATTGACTGAGATCTCTATGCGATTAGATATATAGAGACTGAGATCTCTATGCGATTAGATGTCTGTTGACTGAGATCTCTATGAGATTAGATGTATAGAGACTGAGATCTCTATGAGATTAGATGTCTAGAGACTGGGATCTCTATGGTATTAGATATCTAGACTAGACATTGAGATCCCTATGGGATTAGATATATAGAGACTGAGATCTCTATGAGATTAGATGTCTAGAGACTGGGATCTCTATGGTATTAGATATCTAGACTAGAAATTGAGATCCCTATGGGATTAGATATATAGACTAGAAATTGAGATCCCTATGGGATTAGATACATAGAGACTGATGTCCCTATGGGATTAGATATCTAGAGACTGAAATCTCTCTGCGATTAGATATCTAATAATTGAAATTCAATCCTTTATAGTTCAATAAATAGTTTATTTACTTTCAAATAAGTATCTTTTTCTCCAACTTAATGCCATGTTTCTTTCTTTATTAAACGTTTCAATTTTTATTAGTTACAAATTGTTATAGTTTGCAAAAGCACTTTTGTCCTCAATAAAATCTGAGTTTAGCATTATCGATTTTCTGTGCATTCCTTAACTTCGAGTTCTACGCTGTTTTGTTAGTTTATTTAATAAAAGCAAACTGCCTTTATCCAATTGTTACGTGTAGTTGCGTGTGTTGCATTACAGTGCTTACTTACTTGCTGGTAATGCTACTTTCAGTAGCTAACAAAGAATGCCAATGCCTAGAGTGCATTTTGTGCTCCTGTTGGTGAATCTTTATCTATTTATTAGCTATTTGTGTTTCATTACTTGTTCACCATGCTGCTGATCGATAACTCCTGTGTGTCATTGTTCGATGACTGCTTCAATTATACCGACTGAATGCAAATCGATTTTTTTCAATGTTTCTACCTTGCAAGTAAATTGAGTTTAGTACTGTGTCTTAATTGAATTCTTTGGGTGCATCTTCAGTTGCTGGGCCAGCCTCCCAGATCCTCAGTTGCTGGGCCAGCCTCCCAGATCCTCAGTTGCTGGGCCAGCCTCCCAGATCCTCAGTTGCTGGGCCAGCCTCCCAGATCCTCAGTTGCTGGGCCAGCCTCCCAGATCCTCAGTTGATAGTCAGTCTCGCCCACCCCAGTTTATTAGCGAACTCCTACCCTTATGCAACCTATTTAAACCGAACTCGAGATTCACTCCTTGCTCCATTACTCACCAGTGTTATATTCTCCCCATCCCATCCTTGACAAGACCCAACGCTTCTCGGCTGTTTCCATTTTTCCTTTGCCCAAGGCAAGCTGCCTTCCATATACTAAAAATGGTGTCATCTATGCATGGCAGTGTAACTCAATTACTGCCACACACACACAGGCGCCACTGCATTAGTACTGCCAGAGTTAATGAGGCTTTCCATAGAGTGCTTCGATCTAGACAAAACATATTGTGCGTGTGTTTTGGCTCTGGGTACTGTAATAGCATTATTAGTACAGTAAATATACTCTTACCTCTGCAGTTCATAGTGTTTTGAAAACCACAATAGAAAATATCGAATACATTACATGTGGATTTCAGTTGAACTTTCATAGAACAAAAACAATATATTTGTACTTTTAGGTTTGCTGTTGCGCAATTAATACATACTGTACTGTTAAATGGAACATTAACGCTAGTAAAAGTTTAGGTCGTGTGAAATTGCGCTTTCATTTTAGTTTATACGAAGCTGCGTTTATTGGTGTGAGAATACATGTAAATTGCATCGCGCTTTTTGACATTTGAAAGTGTTCTCATCCTCTTAGGACACCATTTTGTGGTAGGCTAGGCCCTCCCTGACGCATGGCACTAACTTTTGGCGCCGTCTGGAACCAACAATCGCGCATCTGACACCCTTTTGGCACTATCTGACACCACTTTGGCGCCATCTGACACCCTTTTGGCACTATCTGACACCACTTTGGCACTATCTGACACCACTTTGGCGCCATCTGACACCACTTTGGCGCCATCTGACACCACTTTGGCGCTATCTGAAACCAACAATAGCGCTATCTGACACCAACAATAGCGCCATCTGACACCATTTTGGCGCCATCTGACACCACTTTAACGCCATCTGACACCACTTTGGCGCCATCTGACACCACTTTGGCGCCATCTGACACCACTTTGGCGCTATCTGACACCAACAATAGCGCTATCTGACACCAACAATAGCGCTATCTGACACCAACAATAGCGCCATCTGACACCATTTTGGCGCCATCTGACACCACTTTAACGCCATCTGACACCACTTTGGCGCCATCTGACACCACTTTGGCGCCATCTGACACCACTTTGGCGCTATCTGACACCAACAATAGCGCTATCTGACACCAACAATAGCGCTATCTGACACCAACAATAGCGCCATCTGACACCATTTTGGCGCCATCTGACACCACTTTAACGCCATCTGACACCACTTTGGCGCCATCTGACACCACTTTGGCGCCATCTGACACCACTTTGGTGCTATCTGAAACCAACAATGGAGTCATTTGACACTAACTGACACTAACTGACACCATCGGACACTAACAGTGGCGCCACCAGCTATTGAAACATAATGAACGAATCTTATAAATAAAATTTTCTAGCATAAAATTTGGGAATGAATTGCAAGGATCGTCTCCTTCAGTTACTAGAACAAAGACTACACAAGCACATGTAGATGTACATATACTGTGTGCAATATGGTTTACAAAGGTTTAATAAACTATTGCGCAGTAATTGGTATTCAGTTAATTATCTGAAATTAAAGTACATTTGGAGCTGACAAAGCGCTGATATTCGAGAGATACTCGAGCCTGTGCAGTACAGGGCAGTACACCTGTACCGTAATTGAGACTTTCTTAACTGCTCAAATACAGTCCCTTGCTCTTCTTACGGGCAAGATTTGCATGCCAGATCACACTTTATCTAAACGACGGATCTAGTAATGTCTGCTTTGAGATTCTCTGCTACATTGCATTAGCACTGTTTAGGCATTGGAACTGTACGATTATTTGAAGCCCTGAAGCTGGGGGCTAACCTATCCTAGTCCATTCTTTCAACTTGAAAATATTCTTCTATTTCTTCCCTTATCTGTTCTCATTTATCCTTCATCTGTTCTAATCTACCTACCTGTTCTTATCTATACATGTTCTCATCTACCTGTTCTCATCTACCTGTTCTCATCTACCTGTTCTCATCTACCTGTTCTCATCTACCTGTTCTCATCTACCTGTTTTCATGTATACCTGTTCTCATCTACCTGTTCTCATCTACACCTGTTCCAGGGGCGTAGCCAGGAATTTTGATTGGGGGGGGGCCGTGAGTTAGGGGGCGCCAGCTTCTTATAGGGGGGGGGGGGCGCCAGTTTCTTATAGGGGGGGCGCCAGTTTCTTTTAGGGGGGGGCGCCAGTTTCTTTTAGGGGGGGGGGCGCCAGTTTCTTATAGGGGGGGGCGCCAGTTTCTTTTAGTGGGGCGCCAGTTTCTTTTAGGAGGGGCCGGGGGCACCAGTTTCTTTTAGGGGGGGGGGGCGCCAGTTTTTTATAGGGAGGGGGGGCGCCAGTTTCTTTTAGGGGGGCGCCAGTTTCTTATAGGGGGGGGGCGCCAGTTTCTTATAGGGGGAGGGGCGCCAGTTTCTTTTAGGGGGGGGCGCCAAGGCCAGAGTTGGTTGATTGGGGGGCCACGGCCCCCTTGCCCCCCCTCTGGCTACGCCCCTGACCTGTTCTCATCTTTACCTGTTCTCATCTACCTGTTCCCATCTACACCTGTTCTCATCTATACCTGTTCTCATCTCCTGTTCTCATCTACATACCTAGTTCTCATGTATACCTGTTCTCATCTACCTGTTCTCATCTACACCTGTTCTCATCTATACCTGTTCTTATCTCCTGTTCTTATCTACACCTGTTCTCATCTATACCTGTTCTCATCTCCTGTTCTCATCTACATACCTAGTTCTCATCTACATGTTCTCATCTACCTGTTCTCATCTACCTGTTCTCATCTACCTGTTTTCATGTATACCTGTTCTCATCTACACCTGTTCTCATCTACCTGTTCTCATCTATACCTGTTCTCATCTACCTGTTCTCATCTACCTGTTCTCATCTACCTGTTCTCATCTTTACCTGTTCTCATCTACACCTGTTCTCATCTACACCTGTTCTCATCTATACCTGTTCTCATCTCCTGTTCTCATCTACACCTGTTCTCATCTATACCTGTTCTCATCTCCTGTTCTCATCTACATACCTAGTTCTCATCTACATGTTCTCATCTACCTGTTCTCATCTACCTGTTCTCATCTACCTGTTTTCATGTATACCTGTTCTCATCTACACCTGTTCTCATCTACCTGTTCTCATCTATACCTGTTCTCATCTACCTGTTCTCATCTACCTGTTCTCATCTACCTGTTCTCATCTTTACCTGTTCTCATCTACACCTGTTCTCATCTACACCTGTTCTCATCTACCTGTTCTCATCTACCTGTTCTCATCTACCTGTTTTCATGTATACCTGTTCTCATCTACACCTGTTCTCATCTACCTGTTCTCATCTACCTGTTCTCATCTACCTGTTTTCATGTATACCTGTTCTCATCTACCTGTTCTCATCTACCTGTTCTCATCTACCTGTTCTCATCTTTACCTGTTCTTATCTATACCTGTTCTCATCTACCTATTCTGATCTACATACCTGTGCTCATTTACCTGTACGCGATGAATAAATAACAATGAGATTAACGCACAACAGCTCCAGTCATCTTAAATATCATCAGGATTCGGTGGCTCGGTGACTTCCACCGTGTAGGCCCGCATTATCATCGACCACGTGACTAGGCTGGTGAGCAGGATGAACAGGATCAGGAACAACCTGTCCAGAACCTCAGATGCTTCGTGCCACTCGCGCACCAGCTGATCGCGGCTGCACTGCTGACAGATCCGACGCTCCTGACGATCCAGAGTCTGCTTGACCGTGGCCAGCACGGTGACGAGCTGCTGCTCGGTGTCGCTCACGCAAACGCCTGCGGCTGGACCGCCGTGATGCTGCTGCTGCTGCTGCTCGAACATGCGGTCAGCGGCATCTTGATGACGATGCTGAGTCATCGATGCGGTCTGTCTGGATGAGGCCGACGGCTGCTGCTGATGCTGCTGTCTGTGGTAAACTGCCTGCCTCCAGAATGGAGCTCCAGATGGCGCTTGCTGCTGCTGCTGCTGGTTCTGACAACGGCCGCTTAGTAACAGCGGAGTGTCGTTCGCTTCGCGGAATGATTCCTGGAAAATTGAGTTATTTGATGACATGGAGTCACGTGATTGTACCTTAGCGAGATCAACTTAGTCACGTGATTGTACTTTAGCGAGATCAACTTAGTCACGTGATTTTACTTTAGCGAGATCAACTTAGTCACGTGATTGTACTTTAGCGAGATCAACTTAGTCACGTGATTGTACTTTAGCAAGATCTATTTAGTCAAGTGATTGTACTTTAGCGAGATCAACTTAGTCACGTGATTGTACTTTAGCAAGATCTATTTAGTCACATGATTGTACTCTAGCGAGATCTATTTAGTCACGTGATTGTACTTTAGCGAGATCAACTTAGTCACGCGTTCGTATTTTAGCGAGGGCTACTTAGTCAAGTGATTGCACTTTAGCGAGATCTATTTAGTCGCTTGATTGAACTTTAGCGAGATCTAAAGGTCATGTGATTGTACTTTAACGTGATTCTTTTTAAGTCACGTGATTGGACGTATCGTAATGTTTGATAAAAGTTATTTAAGGGGGCTAGTCGGGTTAAGTCACGTGACTTATAAAAGACAGAAGGTGGTATTAGTCACGTGATCAAACGTCCGATAAATCAGTTGACTTTCTCGGTTCATGACATTGGTCACGTGACAGTTAAGAAAGAAGCCACATGTACATAAGCCGCAATAGGCATCATTGCTCATCTCACATTGTACTTGCTGCTCCGATTGTGCCCGCCCCAGCCCAGTTTGATGTTCTGCATCATTCTCGCTCCGCCAGACAGGGACCGGTGCCGCAGAGAGGCCGCCGTTGGAGGGGGCGGCGGCGGAGGGGGCGGTGGTGGCGGCGCCTGCGGCTGCTTCTTCTGCTGCAAACAGTCGACAAAAGAGGCAGCCGCTGAGGAAATGTGAGTCGGCGAGTCGTCCTGCATCAGCGGGTTGGCGACGGCGATGCCGGACGCGATAGCGTCTACGTGATTCCCTGTTGCCATGGCAACACCGCTGCCGCCGCCGCCGCCGCCGCCGTCGCCGCCTCTTTCGCAAAACGAGGTTGTGGCAAATTTTCTGTTGACGTTGATGCAGTTCGCCGCCTGCGGATGGCCGGGAAGGCTGCCTCTCGTGCCTGGCTTCATCAGCGGGAAGCTGTAGTCCGTGTGATCGTACACGACTCGATGACCCTGCTTTGGCGATAGAAATGTGTCAGCGGTATGATAAGCGATACAATTGATTTAATGTTGTCGCATTAGATCTTTTATAAGTTACAAAGAAAGTCGGGTAAGTCACGTGATCACTCTTGGAGAGGGTCCAGTTAAGTCACGTGATCACTCTTGGAGAGGGTCCAGTTAAGTCACGTGATCACTCTTGGAGAGGGTTCGGTTAAGTCACGTGATCACTCTTGGATAGGGTCCAGTTAAGTCACGTGATCACTCTTGAGGAGTGTTTTGGCCGCTCAAGTCACGTGACCCATCAGGAGAATACTCACGTGACCTATAGCGGTCGCCCCGTCCGATGCAAGGCTGGCCTCGCCGTGCGCCAGCAGGCGAACGCTTTTGAACACCAGCTTCGCAATGACGCCAAACACGAGACGCTTGGCCCAGCCGGGCAGAGGGCTGCCCTTCTTACCCATGCTGTAGACATTCAACGTTAGCACAGTACAGCCCGTTGCCACCGAGACAATACTGATTGCTACTCCATAGTAGATGCCTGGAAAAGTTTTATAGCAGCCTTTCTACAACATTATGCAGCACTTTTAGCTACAGCGCGAATTTTAAGCGATTATCTAACGTCAGCGATTGAGGAATTAAAATGACAGATTAACGCTACAGAGATTGACTAGCTGATGTTTTATATCATATCAGCTCCCCCGGCCAGAAATCCCGCTTCATTTTACGATCGAATGTGTCAGTTTTAACTGCGAGCTGGCTCTCCAGGCACTTACTCGTACTAAACCCGTCCGAACTTTTTAACTATCGAGTTTTTGTAGCTCTGATAAATTGCAGGGCTTGGCCTGAGTGATGAAGCCTCAGTCCCTGAGTCCACTGTAGGACACTGCCAGGAACAATGACTCTTAGGGGGAATCCGCTTCCCTCACAGCTGATTCTTCAGGGGGAATCCGCTTCCCTCACAGCTGATTCTTCAGGGGGAATCCGCTTCCCTCACAGCTGACTCTTCAGGGGGAATCCGCTTCCCTCACAGCTGACTCTTCAGGGGGAATCCGCTTCCCTCACAGCTGACTCTTCAGGGGGGATCCGCTTCCCTCACAGCTGACTCTTCAGGGGAATTAGCTGATTCTACAGCAAACCACAAAGTTGAAAAGCCAGATTCTCACCAATCATCGGCAAACTTTTACTGTTCGGCGGCAGTTGCTCGGCAACCAACATCAGGAAGACGGTCATTGACAGCAGTGTGGTGATGCCCATGGTGACTTTCTCACCTGAGAAGGTTGGGAAGGGCTCTTGTGCGAAATCATAGAGGCAAGCTCCGCTCCCCTCAGCTCCGCTCCCTCAGCTCCGCTCCCCTCAGCTCCGCTCCCTCAGCTTCGCTTCCCTCAGCTCCGCTCCCTCAGCTCCGCTCCCTCAGCTCCGCTCCCTCAGCTCCGCTCCCTCAGCTCCGCTCCCTCAGCTCCGCTCCCTCAGCTCCTTCAGCTCCGCTCCCTCAGCTCCGCTCCCTCAGCTCCGCTCCCTCAGCTCCGCTCTCATCAGCTCATCAGCTCCGCACAGGCATCAGAGGTCACAGAGGCCCCAAAATCAAATAGAGATCACTTTTTTCTGACCTCCGCTTGAACAAACTTTGCCAGTGAAGTCAGCCAGTAGCGGCACAGTTTCCAGGAAATACCAGTCTACTAATACAATTTCTACTTACAGTATCCGGCAGTCGCATTGGGCCTTACTCCTAAGCTAAACTCATTACTATGCCAGCAGTAATTGAAATAACTTTTCAGCTTCCAACTTCGAGTCCTGCAAAACCGATCTGAAATTCACTATCTTGATGCTTTGCGGAATATTCCCCTTCTTAGGGGACTTACTCTCACGTTGAGCCTCGTTTAGGCCGACAAATTATAGTGCACATCTTAGATTCTTTGATGTGTGTCTGGACAAAATTACTGTATATTCTCTTCTACTAAAAGCCATCTATAAATAATCTATGTGCTTCAGGACGCCACAGTTACTACTCACTAGTGTCTAATTTAATTAGTAGCATAAATTTTGTTTCAAGCATTTGGACTCCTTGTTTGGAGCGGAGTTCTTTATTAAAAATTGAAACCATTCCAGACAGGGGATCACTCATTCTCCCTCTCTTACAATATCCCTCTCTCACTGTCTCCCTCTCTCACTGTCTCTCCCTCTCACTGTCTCCCCCTCTCACTGTCTCCCTCTCTCACTATCTCCCTCTCTCACTGTCTCCCTCTCTCACTGTCTCTCCCTCTCACTGTCTCCCCCTCTCACTGTCTCCCTCTCTCACTGTCTCCCTCTCTCACTGTCTCCCTCTCTCACTGTCTCCCTCTCTCACTGTCTCCCTCTCTCACTGTCTCCCTCTCTCACTGTCTCCCTCTCTCACTGTCTCCCTCTCTCACTGTCTCCCTCTCTCACTGTCTCCCTCTCTCACTGTCTCCCTCTCTCACTGTCTCCCTCTCTCACTGTCTCCCTCTCTCACTGTCTCCCTCTCTCACTGTCTCCCTCTCTCACTGTCTCCCTCTCTCACTGTCTCCCCCTCTCACTGTCTCCCTCTCTCACTGTCTCCCTCCCTCACTGTATCCCCCTCTCACTGTCTCCCTCTCTCACTGTCTCCCTCTCTCACTGTCTCCCTCCCTCACTGTCTCCCTCTCTCACTGTCTCCCTCCCTCATTGTCTCCCTCTCTCACTGTCTCCCTCTTTCACTGTCTCCCTCCCTCATTGTCTCCCTCTCTCACTGCCTCTCCCTCTCACTGTCTCCTTCTCTTACTGCCTCCCTCTTTCACTGTATCATTCTCATTCTCACTCACACGATGTCTCTCTCACTCTTAATCTCTCCCTTTCGCTCTTTCCCTCTTTCACTGTCTTAGTCTCTGTCTTCCGAATGAATTCAGTGAGTTCATATAAAATTATTTGCTTCACATTTCCCAGTCTCCCTGCTCCATCCAGGACCCACCCGAAAGTCCGTGACGCCCCGAGTGCGACAACAAGAAAATGGAAACACCGCCTCTTCGTGATGAAATTTCTGGGGCATTCCTTCTTCTTTCCTTCGTTGGCCTTTTCGTTGAATTTTCTGTTGCAGTCTTTTGAGAGGAGAAAACCCTTAGTTAATAACCTCTGGCTTACTAATCTATATTGTGTAGTGTGAAGCCCTGACTACTTTTCTCCCGAAGTAATTTCTAATTTTTCCAACTGATAATTTCCTGTAATAGTTTTCACTTCTGTACTGAATTTTGCTTCCATTTCACCAAGATTGCAAGGAACTGTAATGCTGCATGCCTCCCACCTTCTACGAGCTAATAACTAAGCCCTAGTAGTAACTAGCCCTACTAGTAACTAGCCCTAGTAGTAACTAGCCCTACTAGTAATTAGCCCTACTAGTAACTAATCCTACTAGTAACTAGCCCTACTAGTAACTAGCCCTACTAGTAACTAGCCCTACTAGTAACTAGCCCTACTAGTAACTAGCCCTACTAGTAACTAGCCCTACTAGTAACTAGCCCTACTAGTAACTAGCCCTACTAGTAATTAGCCCTACTAGTAATTAGCCCCACTAGTAACTAGACACAGACACACAGACACACAGACACACAGACACACAGACACACAGACACACAGACAGACAGACAGACAGACAGACAGACAGACAGACAGACAGACACACAGACAGACAGACACACAGACAGACAGACAGACACACAGACAGACAGACACACAGACAGACAGACACACAGACAGACAGACAGACACACAGACAGACACACAGACAGACAGACAGACAGACAGACAGACAGACAGACAGACAGACAGACAGACAGACAGACAGACAGACACACAGACAGACAGGCAGGCAGGCAGACAGGCAGACAGGCAGGCAGGCAGACAGACAGGCAGGCAGGCAGACAGGCAGGCAGGCAGACAGGCAGACAGGCAGGCAGGCAGACAGACAGGCAGGCAGGCAGACAGACAGACAGACAGGCAGGCAGGCAGGCAGACAGACAGACAGACAGGCAGGCAGGCAGACAGGCAGGCAGACAGACAGGCAGCCTCACCAGAGTCGGCGGGCACAGAGAAGCCCAGCAGGGCCACATAGGTGATGATGATGCAGGGCAGCAGCATGTTGAAGACGTAGAAGAAGGGCTTCCTCTGCAGGATGATCTGGTAGGTGACCAGAGGGAACAGCACGTCAGGGCAGCAGGAGTAGTTCTTTGTCCACCGCCGGGCCGTCACATTTTTCAGCACCCACTCAGTGCTGGGCAAGTAGTTTGTGGCGTCCATCTGCTCGGTGGTGAAGTTGATGTCCAACTCCCTGTCCGAGAATGTCCACGAGCCGAAGTCCATGTTGCAGAATTGGGTATCGAATGGGAAATATTTCACGTCGATGATGCAAGCGGACTCAAAAATATTTGTTGACAACCAGCTGACGTTGCCGTCGTTTTGCACGATCGCGTTGGTGCTCAGCGTGGCCAGATTGTAGGCGGTTTCGGCGCTGCAATTAGCGAGTTTTAATTTCATACTAATTAGCTGGCGAGGCTGACTTTGTCATAGTTGCTCTCTAGTAGAAGCCTGTTTACTTTGGTCAGAATGATTCTTGATTTTGATTTTGATTTTGATTTTGTCCATGATTGATTTTATGATATGATTGATTTTGGAGAGAATGAGGCCAGTTATTTTGGCGCCACCAAAATGGTAATTTTGGCGCCCACCTTAATGGCAATTATGGCGCCACCCTGATGATAATTTGGACGCCACCCTAATGGTAATTTCAGCGCAACCCTAATGGAAATTTTGGCGCCACCCTAATGATAACTTTGGCGCCATATATTAGTAATTTTGGCGCCACCCTAATGGAAATTTCGGTGCCACCATAATGGCAGTTTTGGCGCCACCCTGATGGCAATTTTGGCGCCACCCTGATGGCAATTTTGGCGCCATCCTGATGGCAATTTTGGCGCCACCCTGATGGCAATTTTGGCGCCACCCTGATGGCAATTTTGGCGCCACCCTGATGGCAATTTTGGCGCCATCCTGATGGCAATTTTGGCGCCACCCTGATGGCAATTTTGGCGCCATCCTGATGGCAATTTTGGCGCCACCATAATGGCAATTTTGGCGCCACCCTATGGCAGTTTTAGCGCCACCCTAATGATGGCAATTTTGGCGCCACCATAATGGCAATTTCGGCGCCAATATAAATCACAATTCGACTTGTTAAAAAAATTGGCTTAAAATTAAGTCTGTATAAAAAGACTTTCAATCATTGAAGCAGTAACAAGCTACTCCTCACTTGAAGACAAGCAACAAAAGCCGGAAGAAATGGCATTGTATTTTTTTACTTATTGCTTTTGGAACTCGCTAACCGGAAGCGGGTTCTTTGTCGGCAATGCTTTGCAATCTTTATAGGCCCCAGCCTTGGCAGCTCAATGCAGATCCAAAGCTTGGTCTGTGTCGATACGATAAGAAGATAAAATATATTTTTCACAAAAGCAAGCCAAAGCACTCTTAACAGCTTGAGTTTGCTGTTTTCCTGTGTAAGAATTTTTTGACGCAACAATCTTTATGGTGGAATTAAGGTTTGTCAAATCTAAAATATCAATATTATAATATTGACGGTCATTAATTCCCAGAGGTCATACAGATTGACAGTATGAAAGATGGATGTAAAGAATGTCTTTAGCACGGTCATACAGACTTTGCAAACGTTCATACAGTGTCTTTAAATCGGTCATACAGAGTGTCTTCGAATCGGTCATACATGTACAAAGTGTCTTCAAATAAGTCATAAAGAGTGTCTTCAAAACGGTCATACAGAGGGCTTTTCAAATCGGTCATACAGAGTGTCTTCAAATCGGTCATACAGAGTGTCTTCAAATCGGTCATACAGAGTGTCTTCAAATCGTTCATACAGAGTGTCTTCAAATCGTTCATACAGAGTGTCTTCAAAACGGTCAAACAGAGAATCTTCAAATCGGTCATACAGAGTGTCTTCAAATTGGTCATACAGAGTGTCTTCAAATAAGTCATCCAGATCGTGTCTTCAAATTGGTCATACAGAGTGTGTCTTCAAATTGGTCATACAGAGTGTCTTCAAATTGGTCATCCAGATCGTGTCTTCAAATTGGTCATCCAGATCGTGTCTTCAAATTGGTCATCCAAATCGTGTCTTCAAATCGGTCATACAGAGTGTCTTCAAATCGTTCATACAGAGTGTCTTCAAATTGGTCATCCAAATCGTGTCTTCAAATCGGTCATACAGAGTGTCTTCAAATCGTTCATACAGAGTGTCTTCAAATTGGTCATACAGAGTCTCTTCAAATTGGTCACACAGAGTGTCTTCAAAACGTTCATACAGAGAAACTTTCTATGTTCAAGCACTCGAATGTGAAGAGAGCATGAAGGCTCACACATCCCAGTGCAATGCAGGCGATAAATGAAAGAAAATAGAAAATCAGGCCGAGCTCCCGGTGCCCTCCTCAGCTGCTCACAAAGTTAATTATTCAAAAAAGCGACGCTTAGCTTATTGCAGCCTGGGATTCCTAGAAACGTGTCATACACTCGCGGATCTCGGCGAGAACCCGATGGGGTTTGGGGGGGGGGGAGGCGGTGCATGACGGATGTGGTTTATTAGTACCAGCAATGGGCCAAAGTGGGACGCCAGTGCAGAAAACACGCGCAAAGTGCATCGCGGACTCCTCATCCAGCCTGCCGGCTGTCGCTCATCTGCTGTTTTTTTTATTTGATCCGCGATTTCATCTTGAAATTGGTACAAATTCATTACAGACAGAGCTATTGCGTGCAAATCGATGGCACTGACACAGGCACTAAGACAGACATAAGACAGAAACTGAGAAAGACATAGGACAGACATAAGACAGACACTGAGACAGACATAAGACAGACGTAAGACGGACGTAAGACAGACATAAGACAGACATAAGACAGATACTGAGACAGACATAAGACAGACGTAAGACAGACATAAGACAGACACTGAGACAGACACTGCGACAGGCACTGAGACAGGCACTGAGACAGGCACTGAGACAGACACTGAGACAGACACTGAGGACAGACACTGAGACAGACACTGAGACAGACACTGAGACAGACACTGAGACAGGCAGAAATAGGCACTAGGATCGATAACGCACGCAAAGGACGGTCCTAGCAAGCTGATTCAGCAGTGGGCAGCTGGAAAAACATCTCAAATGCAGCTCAGGTGGGAGTTTTTGCGGTTTTAGCAGCCAATTGGTGAGAGTGCAGCAGCCCCATCCGATCAACTCGCAGTTTCCTTCCTGTGTTCTCTTCTTTTTCTGCAACTTTCTGCCTCTAGAAGAATAAAAGCTATGCGGGGGATTTTTGGGGGCGTAATCCACTTGTTGCGGATTCTCCAACAGCTGCACAATCCGTCAGAGCTGCACCCCTCATCCGGGATTCTGAGCGGGCATGAAAATTTTACTCTCGGACTGTTGAATTATTTATGAGAGCTTGGAATTCGCCGGGGACCAGCTAAAAACTCGATGGATTAGGGTCGAGGGAGATGGATAGATAGATAGATAGATAGATGGATAGATAGATAGATAGATAGATAGATAGATAGATAGATAGATAGATAGATAGATAGATAGATAGATAGATAGATAGATAGTTAGATAGATAGATAGATAGACAGATAGATAGATAGATAGATAGATAGATAGATAGATAGATAGATAGATAGATAGACAGATAGATAGATAGATAGATAGATAGATAGATAGATAGATAGATAGATAGATAGATAGATAGATAGATAGATAGATAGATAGATAGACAGATAGATAGATAGATAGATAGATAGATAGATAGATAGATAGATAGATAGATAGATAGATAGATAGATAGATAGATAGATAGATAGATAGATAGATAGATAGATAGATAGATAGATAGATAGATAGATAGATAGATAGATAGATAGATAGATAGATAGATAGATAGATAGATAGATAGATAGATAGATAGATAGATAGATAGATAGATAGATAGATAGATAGATAGATAGATAGATAGATAGATAGATAGATAGATAGATAGATAGATAGATAGATAGATAGATAGATAGATAGATAGATAGATAGATAGATAGATAGATAGATAGATAGATAGATAGATAGATAGATAGATAGATAGATAGACAGATAGATAGATAGATAGATAGATAGATAGATAGATAGATAGATAGATAGATAGATAGATAGATAGACAGATAGATAGATAGATAGATAGATAGATAGATAGATAGATAGATAGATAGATAGATAGATAGATAGATAGATAGATAGATAGATAGATAGATAGATAGATAGATAGATAGATAGATAGATAGATAGATAGATAGATAGATAGATAGATAGATAGATAGATAGATAGATAGATAGATAGATAGATAGATAGATAGATAGATAGATAGATAGATAGATAGATAGATAGATAGATAGATAGATAGATAGATAGATAGATAGACAGATAGATAGATAGATAGATAGATAGATAGATAGATAGATAGATAGATAGATAGATAGATAGAGAAAGCAGCAGAAAGTTCTACTTTTCGTGGAACTCCCCCAGATACTCCTGTCTCAAAGTGCGCAGCAAAGAATATTCCTTTGACAGGCTTTGCTTTTGTGTGGTCCTTTCCCGATGCCTATTTCGACTGCTTTCTCAGTTTCTCAAAAAAGCAAGTCGGTGTTTTACTCTGTCGCGCACTCTGCACAGAAACTGCTCAGAGTGAGCAGCAGAGGAACTCGCGGCCTGTCTTGGAAAGTTGGATTCAGGCGCAGCGGAGTGGAAATTAATGTTATTTAAAAGTTCAGCTCGCCAGAATGAACAATGGCAAAATCGCTTGCTTTTCGAAAATTTAGAAAATTAATTACCTAAAGCCTTTAAATTGGAATCAGGTAAAGTGGCTCGCTTGATGAAGAGTAGATAAATAAAGGTAAATATCAACATGAAGTATTATTTGAGTTGCCGATGCATTTCGTCCATTTGCATTAGGACATCGTCAGGGTCTTTTTATTGAGAAACAATTTTATCGAATATTCAGTATATATAGATAGTTGAGAGTAACAAGAGTAGTTGAATTGAGTTTTTAATTGATGGTTTAAAACTTGTACATAGTAATCAATTTTTGATACAGTATTGGTTGGGTAAAGTGCATATCAGTTTCAAGCCAGTCCGGTCATTGACAAATCAGCTAAAAAATTCTGAGTTGACGGCTAATAATACTCAAATAATACTTCATGTTGATATTTACCTTTAAATTGGCGGTCATTTCGGAGTGTGGATACGAGCGCCAACCCAGAGTCAGAGGCGCTAGCCAACCCAGAGTCAGAGGCGCCAACCCAGAGTCAGAGGCGCTAGCCAACCCAGAGTCAGAGGCGCCAACCCAGAGTCAGAGGCGCTAGCCAACCCAGAGTCAGAGGCGCCAACCCAGAGTCAGAGGCGCTAGCCAACCCAGAGTCAGAGGCGCTAGCCAACCCAGAGTCAGAGGCGCCAACCCAGAGTCAGAGGCGCTAGCCAACCCAGAGTCAGAGGCGCCAACCCAGAGTCAGAGGCGCTAGCCAACCCAGAGTCAGAGGCGCTAGCCAACCCAGAGTCAGAGGCGCCAGCCCAGAGTCAGAGGCGCTAGCCAACCCAGAGTCAGAGGCGCTAGCCAACCCAGAGTCAGAGGCGCCAACCCAGAGTCAGAGGCGCTAGCCAACCCAGAGTCAGAGGCGCCAACCCAGAGTCAGAGGCGCCAGCCAACCCAGAGTCAGAGGCGCCAACCCAGAGTCAGAGGCGCTAGCCAACCCAGAGTCAGAGGCGCCAGCCCAGAGTCAGAGGCGCCAGCCAACCCAGAGTCAGAGGCGCTAGCCAACCCAGAGTCAGAGGCGCCAGCCCAGAGTCAGAGGCGCCAGCCAACCCAGAGTCAGAGGCGCTAGCCAACCCAGAGTCAGAGGCGCCAGCCCAGAGTCAGAGGCGCTAGCCAACCCAGAGTCAGAGGCGCCAGCCCAGAGTCAGAGGCGCTAGCCAACCCAGAGTCAGAGGCGCCAGCCCAGAGTCAGAGGCGCTAGCCAACCCAGAGTCAGAGGCGCCAGCCCAGAGTCAGAGGCGCTAGCCAACCCAGAGTCAGAGGCGCCAGCCAACCCAGAGTCAGAGGCGCTAGCCAACCCAGAGTCAGAGGCGCCAACCCAGAGACAGGGGCGCCAACCCAGAGACAGGGGCGCCCACTAAGAGACAGGGGCGCCCACCAAGAGACAGTGGCGCCCACCAATTTAAACTCCCGGACACGCTTACGGCAGCAATGACCATATATAATATTGGGAAGGGTAGGTATGAAATCAATGGCTATTCCAACTCCCTAGCACCCTCGCCAAACAGTCCATGACTCGGTCTCTGGCTGTCTGATACTCAAAAAAGTGCAATGGGTTAGCGCAGTCTCGAACTCGCTCTTACCAGTCGACCAGTAATACAAAATAAATAACAAAAGTCGTTTATCATTTTATTCTCTCGCTTTCGAATATCGCGATTGATCGGGAAAAATTTTGAGCACATAAATTATCTATGGCGGGCGGTCGGGGATTTGTTTTATCTTTTGCTTGAGAGCTCATAAGTTATCGTGATAGCCATTAAATTCTGTCACTAATAGATGCGAGCAATTCACTGGGGTATTTTTAGACTGGCTTTCTGCGATGAAGTCTCCTTTCTTACTGAGTGCTCGCAGTTTAAAATAGAAGGTAGAAATTTAAACAACCCACTTGTATTAGAATCCCAGTCTAATATAATTAGAATCCCAGTCAAATCCAGTTAGAATCCCAGTCTAATCCAATTAGAATCCCATTATAATCCCATCAGAATCCTGTTAGAATCCTACTACAATCCCATTACAACTTCAGTGCAAATATAATCACTCACTTGTTGTACAGAATTATATCTGGCAGCCAAATGGACTGATACGGCAGATGTATGGTGGAAATGTTGCCAAAATCGCCGGGATCCCATTGCAGATGAATGTCTAACCAATTCTGTAATGTTTTTGTTTAAAATTGTCTTCAGAGTTACACGTGCACCAGTTAATATTAACAAAAAGTAGATAACTGAATAACTCACCATATTCAACCAAGAATTCGTTGTTATGATTTGGTTTTTTTCGTCCTGAAAATATTTTTTTATAATTTTGATAAATCAATTTTACTCAGTACATTTCTACCCCCTCATATCCCTAGCCCCTCAACTCAGTGTACATTTCCACCTCCACACCCTTCTATCCCTAGCCCCTCAACTCAGTGTACATTTCCACCTCCACACCCTTCTATCCCTAGCCCCTCAACTCAGTGTACATTTCCACCTCCACACCCTTCTATCCCTAGCCCCTCAAATCAGTGTACATTTCTACCCCTCACAACCTTCTATCCCTAGCCCCTCAAATCAGTGTACATTTCTACCCCTCACAACCTTCTATCCCTAGCCCCTCAAATCAGTGTACATTTCTACCCCTCACAACCTTCTATCCTAGCCCCTCAAATCAGTGTACGTTTCTATCCCTCCCAACCTTCTATCCCTGGCCCTCAACTCAGTGTACATTTCTACCCCCCACACCAGTGTACATAGCTAGCCCTCACAACCTTCTATCCCTAGCTCATCAACTCAGTGTACAATCTATCCCCCACACCCTTCTATCCCTAGCGCCTCAACCCAGTGTACATACATCTACCCCCTTTAAACACGTTCGATCATTGCATTTAACGACCATTTCCCTACCCCGATGATGCTTCTATTTAGCATTCTACCCCCCCCCCAGGATTGCAGCTCCAACTTACCACATCGATGATCTGACTCAAAGAGAAGCCAAACTGCACTTTGATGGCCGTGCCGGGGTCATAAACCGGTCTCACGCGTTTGTCATAATCAGAAATTAAAAAATTAATCAATCGACGCTCGCTGTTAACAAACTTTTTTGGATTGCTGGCATTGTAGAACCAGGACCTGTTGTTGCCTTGCACTGTGCTCACGGTCAAGTCCTCTGAGTAGTTCTGTTCTGCAGTTGCTGTGTAAAAATGTTTGCTTTTTTGTTGTTTTTAATGACTATTTACTCATTCTAAACAATTTTTTGGTAAATTGACAAAGATATGACGTTGGAATTGTATTCATACGAACTCTTATAAATAGTCCCATAGATTGCTGCAATCTTGTACGTCACAACTCCTGTCACTCCTACATCTTTACCCGTCATCCCTACATCTCTACCCCTGTCACCCCTACATCTCTACCCCTGTCCACCCCTACATCTCTACCCCTGTCACCCCTACATCCCTAGACCTGTCACCCCTACATCTCTATCCCTGTCACCCCTACATCCCTAGACCTGTCACCCCTACATCTCTACCCCTGTCACCCCTACATCCCTAGACTTGTCACCCCTACATCTCTACCCCTGTCACCCCTACATCTCTACCCCTGTCACCCCTACATCTCTACCTCTGTCACCCCTACATCCCTAGACTTGTCACCCCTACATCTCTACCCCTGTCACCCCCACATTTCTACCCCTGTCACCCCCACATTTCTACCCCTGTCACCCCTACATCTCTACCCCTGTCACCCCCACATTTCTACCCCTGTCACCCCCACATTTCTACCCCTGTCACCCCCACATTTCTACCCCTGTCACCCCCACATTTCTACCCCTGTCACCCCTACATCTCTACCCCTGTCACCCCACATTTCTACCCCTGTCACCCCCACATTTCTACCCCTGTCACCCCCACATTTCTACCCCTGTCACCCCTACATATCTACCCCTGTCACCCCCACATTTCTACCCCTGTCACCCCTACATATCTACCCCTGTCACCCCCACATTTCTACCCCTGTCACCCCACATTTCTACCCCTGTCACCCCTACATTTCTACCCCTGTCACCCCTACATCTCTACCCCTGTCACCCCTACATCTCTACGCCTGTCACCCCTACATCTCTACCTCTGTCACCCCCACATTTCTACCCCTGTCACCCCCACATTTCTACCCCTGTCACCCCTACATCTCTACCCCTGTCACCCCTACATCTCTACCCCTGTCACCCCTACATCTCTACCCCTGTCACCCCTACATCTCTACCCCTGTCACCCCTACATCTCTACCCGTCTCTGCAAATACGACATTTCGAAAATAACCTTTTTTACCAAATTCAAGTTGTCATAAAATCAAATCAAAAAATGAATTTCAAATATTTTTCACTTAATATTTTTCTTGTTTACATGCCTTACAATTATTCAGTCAGCAGGAAAAATGGTGCAATACGCCAGTCGTCGGTAGACTTTTATCCCAGAGCCTTTTGATATCCCACGAGACTCTAAGAATCCCTACGCATATGCTCAACACAGTTCTAGCCAACTTAATCTTCCGCTGTCACTTCCACGGCAAAGTTCTAACCCCTCATGCACACAGAACACTCTCCCCACTTCATGTTTATTCCTTCGAATTCCTGCATCGTGAGCAAAATGATTATTCAAATTTTGTTAGCTCAAAAAGCTGCCGAGAATTTTCGAAGTTGTTCGGCTTGACCGAGGAGACAGTCTGGGAACCCTTAATTAGTTATTTTTCAGTCTTTTTATGGACTTAAAAACAAGAAATATAAAATTTTGCTTGCCTTATGTCAAGAATAAAGTCAATGTGAAACTGTTTCATTTTCTCATTTTTAGATAATCTAACCGATTTCAATGGTTTTTTGAAAGTTTATATCGACTTATTTATATTTGTTAGAAAGTGTCCCTTTTAATTAACTTTTAAAATATTACCGTCTGAGTATGGATTTTGCTTTTAAAAACTGCAGATTTCTATTGACTCATAAAAGCTAATCGATTTCAAAATTTTGCTATTAAAAATTAATCGAGTTTTTCCTTTTTTAATTGATGCATATTTACGAGTACCTACTTCAATTGACTAAATACCAATTAGTTGATTTCAATCGACTTTTGTAAAAATATCAGTTGATTTCATTTTTTCCTAAAAATTTCATCGCGAGCGTGATTTTGTTATAGAATCAATCGATTTTTTTAATTTATCGATCTTCTGATTTATTAACTATTATCATTAAACCATTGGTCCATTTTAATTTAATTAATTAAAATTCCGTTTCAGATTTTGCTTATTACCAACAAGCGCAAATTGTTTATTTTTTGTTTAAAAAATTTCCAATTGAATTTCTTTAAGCGCAAATGAGCTTGTCGTGTATTTTAATTTTAATCTTTGAGTGTTGAAACATAAAAGCTATAAAAATAAAAAATTACCCTTTTATTTCCTTTTCATGGTCGTTCAAGAAAAAAAGACGAATACAATTGCCTAAAAACTACTATGTAAATTTTTCGTATGGTAAAGAGTCAGGTCAAATGCCAAAATGCCATGATTCGGCGGTCCACTTGAAAGCTAGAATAGCTGCAAGGGATCCAAATAAAGTGGACCAGCAAGTGCTTCCTAAGTGCCCGCGATAGCTATTGTTTCTTGCCATACTTTTCTTCTTCTAAAAGCGAAGAAGAGAAGTGAACTTTTTGAAGAACTACACAGTTTGCCTGTCTTTTATAGTCTTTAGCTAAAGGCTATAGATATAGGCCACAGCTGGAGTACGCTCTTGAAAGCGGGAAATGCTGGCGAGTTTATGAATAATTAAACAAAATTTCTCCCGAGAAAAATACAATTTGGCAGACATTTAAACGTATTTAGTTAGTAAAAGTTGGAGCTATTTTTGGGCCATGCTGACCTGTCCTGTCATGTCCTGACCTGCTGTCCTGTCCTGACCTGTCCTGTCCTGTCCTGTCCAGTCCTGTCCTCACCAGTCCTGTCCTGTCCTGACCGGTCCTGTCCAATCCTGTCCAGTCCTATCCTATCCTGTCCTGACCTGTCCTGTCTTATCCTATCCTGTCCTGACCTGTCCTTCCTATCCTATCCTGTCCTGACCTGTCCTGTCCTGTCCTATCCTGTCCTGACCTGTCCTGTCCTGTCCTATCCTGTCCTGACCTGTCCTGTCCTGTCCTATCCTTTCCTGACCTGTCCTGTCCTGTCCTATCCTGTCCTGACCTGTCCTGTCCTATCCTATCCTGTCCTGACCTGTCCTGTCCTGTCCTGACCTGTCCTGACCTGTCTTGTCCTGTCCTATCCTGTCCTGACCTGTCCTGACCTGTCCTTCCTATCCTATCCTGTCCTGACCTGTCCTGTCCTGTCCTATCCTGTCCTGACCTGTCCTGTCCTGTCCTATCCTGTCCTGACCTGTCCTTCCTATCCTATCCTGTCCTGACCTGTCCTGTCCTGTCCTATCCTGACCTGTCTTGTTCTATCCTATCCTGTCCTGACCTGTCCTGACCTGTCCTGTCCTGTCCTGACCTGTCCTGTCCTGTCCTGACCTGTCCTGACCTGTCCTACATATCCTGTCCTGACCTGTCCTGTCCTGTCCTGTCCTGTCCTGTCCTATCCTGTCCTGACCTGTCCTGTCCTATCCTATCCTGTCCTGACCTGTCCTGTCCTGTCCTGACCTGTCCTGACCTGTCTTGTCCTGTCCTATCCTGTCCTGACCTGTCCTTCCTATCCTATCCTGTCCTGACCTGTCCTGTCCTGTCCTATCCTGTCCTGACCTGTCCTGTCCTGTCCTATCCTGTCCTGACCTGTCCTTCCTATCCTATCCTGTCCTGACCTGTCCTGTCCTGTCCTATCCTGTCCTGACCTGTCCTGTCCTATCCTATCCTGTCCTGACCTGTCCTGTCCTGTCCTGACCTGACCTGACCTGTCTTGTCCTGTCCTATCCTGTCCTGACCTGTCCTGTCCTGTCCTGTCCTGTCCTGTCCTGTCCTGTCCTATCCTGTCCTGACCTGTCCTGTCCTATCCTATCCTGTCCTGACCTGTCCTGTCCTGTCCTGACCTGTCCTGACCTGTCTTGTCCTATCCTATCCTGTCCTGACCTGTCCTGACCTGTCCTGTCCTGTCCTGACCTGTCCTGTCCTGTCCTGACCTGTCCTGACCTGTCCTACATATCCTGTCCTGACCTGTCCTGACCTGTCCTGTCCTGACCTGTCCTGTCCTGTCCTATCCTGTCCTGACCTGTCCTGACCTGTCCTGACCTGTCCTGACCTGTCCTGACCTGTCCTGACCTGTCCTGACCTGTCCTGTCTTATCTCATCTGTTTCTGTCCTAAATAGATCTGTGGGTGAATTTGCGAACACAAATCTTCAGGATTAAAAGATTATCTAAGAAGCAAGTTTTAGGGAATAAAGAAATTTGAGCAATGAAATAAATTGAGATTTTCTCTCAACCGCTGAAAAGTACAAACTGTTGACCTGATGAAGCGTTGGAACATCAATTGTAACTTTTTGAGTTTCATCTTGACACCCAAGTATCTCACATGGCATTCTAGTATCTCATCTGACACCCTTAGTATCTCACCTGACACCCTCAGTATCTCATCTGACACCCTCAGTATCTCATCTGACACCCTCAGTATCTCATCTGACACCCTCAGTATCTCAGCTGACACCCTCAGTATCTCATCTGACACCCTCAGTATCTCATCTGACACCCTCAGTATCTCAGCTGACACCCTCAGTATCTCATCTGACACCCTCAGTATCTCAGCTGACACCTTGATATCCCATCTGATACCTCAGTATCTCATCTGACCTCCTCAGTATCTCATCTGACACCCTCAGTATCTCATCTGACATCCTCAGTATCTCATCTGACACCTTGATATCCCATCTGATACCTCAGTAACTTCTGTAAATTAACTTAAGCATTGACTTTATAAAAAAAATTCGAATTTCGACTTTTTTACAAATACCTGAATGTAAATTTCTTACCAGTTTGCCATAGACCTCCAGCCAATAGCAGTGGCAGGTAAACTGCCCACCAGGTAGCCGCTGACAACGAGAATATCGTTGATCCACGAGATTTCAATAATCGAAGTCGACTTCCGTAGCAAATGAGAAACATTTAGTTGTCAAAATAATAGTGCAATATCGAATGAGATATTGTAGGCCTATTAATCTGCTGATGACCTTTACGTTACTTACATCCTGGTCATGCAGAAAGCTATCAACTTATCCGATATCCCTCTGTTAATATCTCAGACAAGGAAAGTGCAGACTATAATACCCGAGTATAATACAGGTTTAAAAAATCTATCTTTTTCGATGAGAGAAGCAACCGATTTCTTGTCCAATTTGGGCCGGTCGTCAAGTGGACAGGTTGGGACTACTGGCTGGACAACTTTACTGCCTCTTTGGTCCTTGAAGTTGGCTGGGAGTTGGAGGAGAAGTCCGGTGGACGAGGATCAACGTTTTGATCAAGGTCGGTGCGCTTGAGTTCGGAGTCTTGGGAAGATTATTTTGGACTCAAGTTTTACCTTCCTCATACTGGCGGGTGGCAACCTTGATTGGACTGCCTGCACCCAATGAGATCCTGAGGCCATGGAGGCCCGGAACCAGGATATGGAGTGACAAAAATTTCCCTGTTTCCTAACAAGAGGTGGTCTTGAAAATGGAGACTTCAAAAATGTAGAATTCTTTGAAAGAATTGTGTAAAATTCTTTGATTAAACTGATCACCTGTACTCAACAGCTAATCCTTATTCGTGTTCCAGGGACTCCCATTGATCTTGACATGGATGGGTCTGGTATAATAAGGCACATGTAGGATCTCCTTCAAGAATGATTTGATAAGTTGAAAATGAAAAAAAATGATAAGAAACTCTTGACGTGCTGGCAATATAATTGCTTGGGAGAATTTTTAGAGTACATTGAGTAGATTCGATTAGTCTAATCTGAGTAGATTTGATTAGTCTAATCTGAGTAGATTTGGTTAGTCTAATCTGAGTAGATTCGATTAGTCTAATCTGAGTAGATTCGATTAGTCTAATCTGAGTAGATTTGTTTAGTCTAATCTGAGTAGACTTGGTTAGTCTAATCTGAGTAGATTCAATTAGTCTAATCGGAGTAGATTCGATTAGTCTAATCTGAGTAGACTTGGTTAGTCTAATCTGAGTAGACTTGGTTAGTCTAATCTGAGTAGATTTGATTAGTCTAATCTGAGTAGATTTGCAAAGCAATCAGGAAAACTGTATGTTTCTTTTAGTAGAACTTTCCGAGTGAGAATTTTTAACAGCTGTACAGTTCAATAGAAAACAAAATTATCAAGATTCACGCCTCGATGCGTTCACAGCTACACATTTTGTATAGTATTGCCATACTTAGCATTCCTGTAGAAATCCAGTCAGCTGTTCTTGTGACTCAAATCGTTTGATTACAGATTTTCTTACAGATGCAGCACAGCGGCAGATATTTGTTTTACTAAACCGAATCAGTTTTTACATATTGTTCGCATGCCTTTTGTATAGTATTTACACGATAGATAAAGTACTTTTGCAACAGTGCATTAACTCGTATTGAAAAAAATATTGTTAGCGATATTTGTTAACATCTGCTCAACCCAGCCATTAAGAATTTGCCTCTCCGCTCACTCAGTCATTGGGGATTTGCCTCTCCGCTCACTCAGTCATTGAGAATCTGCCTCTCCGCTCACTCAGTCATTGAGAATCTGCCTCTCCGCTCACTCAGTCATTGAGAATCTGCCTCTCCGCTCACTCAGTCATTGAGAATCTGCCTCTCCGCTCACTCAGTCATTGGGGATTTGCCTCTCCGCTCACTCAGTCATTGGGGATTTGCCTCTCCGCTCACTCAGTCATTGAGAATTTGCCTCTCCGCTCACTCAGTCATTGAGAATCTGCCTCTCCACTCACTCAGTCACTGAGAATCTGCCTCTCCACTCACTCAGTCATTGAGAATCTGCCTCTCCGCTCACTCAGTCATTGAGAATCTGCCTCTCCGCTCACTCAGTCTTTGAGAATCTGCCTCTCCGCTCACTCAGTCATTGAGAATCTGCCTCTCCGCTCACTCAGTCATTGAGAATCTGCCTCTCCGCTCACTCAGTCATTGAGAATCTGCCTCTCCACTCACTCAGTCATTGAGAATCTGTCTCTTGCTCACTCAGTCATTGAGAATCTGCCTCTCCGCTCACTCAGTCATTGAGAATCTGCCTCTCCGCTCACTCAGTCATTGAGAATCTGCCTCTCCGCTCACTCAGTTATTGAGAATCTGCCTCTCCGCTCACTCAGTCATTGAGAATCTGCCTCTCCACTCACTCAGTCATTAAGAATCTGCCTCTCCGCTCACTCAGTCATTGAGAATCTGCCTCTCCGCTCACTCAGTCATTGAGAATATGCCTCTCCACTGAACTCAGTCATTGAGAATCTGCCTCTCCGCTCACTCAGTCATTGAGAATCTGCCTCTCCGCTCACTCAGTCATTGAGAATCTGCCTCTCCGCTCACTCAGTCATTAAGAATCTGCCTCTCCGCTCACTCAGTCATTGAGAATCTGCCTCTTCGCTCACTCAGTCATTAAGAATTTGTCTGTCCACTGAACTCAGTCATTGAGAATCTGCCTCTCCGCTCACTCAGTCATTGAGAATCTGCCTCTCCGCTCACTCAGTCATTGAGAATCTGCCTCTCCGCTCACTCAGTCATTGAGAATCTGCCTCTCCGCTCACTCAGTCATTGAGAATCTGCCTCTTCGCTCACTCAGTCATTGAGAATCTGCCTCTCCGCTCACTCAGTCATTGAGAATCTGCCTCTCCGCTCACTCAGTCATTGAGAATCTGCCTCTCCGCTCACTCAGTCATTGAGAATTTGCCTCTCCGCTCACTCAGTCATTGAGAATCTGCCTCTCCGCTCACTCAGTCATTGAGAATTTGCCTCTCCGCTCACTCAGTCATTGAGAATCTGCCTCTCCGCTCACTCAGTCATTGAGAATCTGCCTCTCCACTGAACTCAGTCATTGAGAATCTGCCTCTTCGCTCACTCAGTCATTAAGAATTTGTCTGTCCGCTCACTCAGTCATTGAGAATCTGCCTCTCCGCTCACTCAGTCATTAAGAATCTGCCTCTCCGCTCACTCAGTCATTGAGAATCTTTCTCTAATAATAATTTCAATCAATCACATAAAAGAGGTTCTGCACATCGTCTGCAGGCAGATCATGCTTCGTGCTTGTGATGGCCGCTGCCTTGTGCCGGCTGAGACTGCCGGTGCTTGTGGGCTGGTCCCTCCAACCCCGAGGGCGCAGGCGGGCGGTTCATGCGCACAGAGATCACGTGAGGCTGATTGGGGTTCTCCATCACTGATTTGTACAGGCCTCTGCAGTCGACCCGTTTGACATCGGATCCCAGGTCCACCCAGCAGATCTCCTGGTGCTGCCCGTTATGCTGCTTGCTGAGCACCAACCTGACGGTGAGCGCTTCCACGCCGCCGCCTCCGCCGTGTTTTCCGTGCAGTCTAACGCTAAACTCAAATCCCAGGAAGTTCAACTCGCTCCCTGGTGTAGAATCTCTTGAACCTCGCACCATCGTCTCTTTGATGAGGCCGCGGTGTTGCATAAATGCCTGCAATCTGCAGTAGAAGTCCTCCTGCTCTATGCCCGACGTATGGCGCGGATTCAAATCTTCGATACTATTCAAGGTCAACTTGAATTTGTCTGGCCGGCAATACAGAGTAAGAAATGCGGTGCCCTCCTTGCTGCTGACTCGTTGAGACTCCTGGGTGCCGTTCAGGTATTTCCAGACACGGATGCCTCTCTCATAGTCTTCCTCGCTCCAGTGGCCTGGGGAGAACGGAGGACACTTTAATTGTTGTGTTTAGACATTTGCGCTTGGACACTTGTGTGCTTAAAGACACTTGTGTGCTTAGCGACACTTGTGTGCTTAGAGACACTTGTGTGCTTAGCGACACTTGTGTGCTTAGAGACAATTGTGTGCTTAGAGAAACTTGTGTGCTTAGAGACACTTGTGTGCATAGCGACACTTGTGTGCTTAGAGACAATTGTGTGCTTAGAGACACTTGTGTGCTTAGAGACACTTGTGTGCTTAGAGACACTTGTGTGTTTAGAGACACTTGTGTGCTTAGAGACACTTTTGTGCTCAGACATTTGGGCTTAGACACATGTGTGCTTATAGACACTTGTGTGCTTAGAGACACTTGTGCTTGAGCGCCACACAGTGCTACAAAACTTTACACACTGATCCATCCTCACTTAGCAACAGTGTCGCTTCGCTGATGGCCGCTCCGCCAGCAGCCGGGTCGTGCACCTGCACCTGCATGCACCGCTGGCTGGACGCACCGGCGCCCGCGACTTTTGGAAATTTTTCAAATTGAAAAGCACCCTTCCAGCGAGGACAACCGACTGTTGAGTCTACGGTTGCCGTGGCAACCGACTCTGTGCAGTCGGGTAGGAACACAACCGAACAGTAGGTTGACGCCGGTGGCTTCCCGCCGTCGCCGGAACGGCGAATGCCGTCGCCACGGACGATTCGCACTTCGAGGTAGGAGTTGGCAGACTGGTAGCGCAGGCCGATCAGTACGCGGCCCAGACCGCTGTTCTCTCCTGAGGGTTTGCCAGTTCTTTTTATAGGAGACTTTTATAGGTAATACTAATCCTATAGCTGCTTCATCAGTCATTGAGAATCTGCCTCTCCGCTCACTCAGTCATTGAGAATCTGCCTCTCCGCTCACTCAGTCATTGAGAATCTGTCTCTTGCTCACTCAGTCATTGAGAATCTGCCTCTCCGCTCACTCAGTCATTGAGAATCTGCCTCTCCGCTCACTCAGTCATTGAGAATCTGCCTCTCCGCTCAACTCAGTCATTGAGAATCTGCCTCTCCGCTCAACACAGAAAATTGAAAACCGTCACTCTATAGTATAGTCAGAGCGATTGACTTCAGCCCCCTACGCTGCAATGACGCAAGATTTTCCAATCCTCGCTAAGGCGCACTGGGAATGCAGTTTATAACAGTTCCAATGTTATTCTGATTTTTATTCCAATTTTTTAGTCCCTTTTTATTATTGCCTCCCCAATGGAGGCGCAGATTTCAAGTCCTTTTACGTAAAAAAGCATCATTTAACATTTGCGAGTTTCTGACGTCAGTTAGATACTAAATATAGGCAAGCAGAAAAAATTTAATCTAAGAAAAGTAGGTCTCAGCCGATGCAAAATTCATAAAGGCTTACGAGTAGTACAAGCCGCTAAGCTGCTAAACTTCATCAGGGCAGGAGTGAATTGCATTACAATCCAAGCTTAATTTGCTATTTTGGCTTTGTGCACAAAGCACTACACTAACTCATCATCATCAAGCCCCCACTTAGACACGAAAGCCCGCTGGAACCAGCTGGGGTCGTGGCGCGAGACTCAGGCACGCTTCATCACCCTGCAGAGCCTCCAACTTACCAAGAGTCTGGATTCTGCTTCCTTCATCTGTAATATCGACAGTTTCCGATTTAGCTAATTGTTTTCGTTTGTTTGCCACGGCGGAAGAAGTTGACTGACCGTCGCTCTGATGTTGCGAGGCCATCTTGTTATTGTCAAACCAATGCGTTGTTTGGACTGTTTCTGCTGGTCACCTTGTCTCCATTTCGAACTATATATAGAAATGAATATATTAAGTGTTGCTTCTGTGCACAGCAGCTCTAAAGCCTGTTGGCTCTGTTATTCTAGACTTTTCTTTTCTTTCTCACAGAGTCCAATAGTTTTCGTCTCAGCCTAAGTTTCAGGCTGTGCTTCTTATTTTTCTTTTACCTACTCACGTACATGTAAAACTCGCTTTCCGGTGCAGTATCTATTTCTGCTTTTTTTCTCTATCTATCTATCTATCTATCTATCTATCTATCTATCTATCTATCTATCTATCTATCTATCTATCTATCTATCTATCTATCTATCTATCTATCTATCTATCTATCTATCTATCTATCTATCTATCTATCTATCTATCTATCTATCTATCTATCTATCTATCTATCTATCTATCTATCTATCTATCTATCTATCTATCTATCTATCTATCTATCTATCTATCTATCTATCTATCTATCTATCTATCTATCTATCTATCTATCTATCTATCTATCTATCTATCTTTTTATCTATCTATCTATCTATCTATCTATCTATCTATCTATCTATCTACTTGAGTAGTCTGATTTTCGTTCGGCATGGCTGGTTCCAGCAGGTAGTTCCTCTGGATAAAAGCGCTTACCGCGCCCATTGGCTTTCCAGCTGCCTTAATCGTTTCCGGTGATCTTGTGTGCGTGCTTTCAGCGTGATTGGCTGCGGCAAGCAAGCTCGAAAGAGCTCGCTTCGCTCGCTCTTTCTCGCTATCTACTATCTATCTATCTATCTATCTATCTGTCTATCTATCTATCTATCTATCTATCTATCTATCTATCTATCTGTCTATCTATCTATCTATCTATCTATCTATCTATCTATCTATCTATCTATCTATCTATCTATCTATCTATCTATCTATCTATCTATCTGTCTATCTATCTATCTATCTATCTATCTATCTATCTATCTATCTATCTATCTATCTATCTGTCTATCTATCTATCTATCTATCTATCTATCTATCTATCTGTCTATCTATCTATCTATCTATCTATCCATCTATCTATCTATCTATCTATCTATCTATCTATCTATCTATCTATCTATCTATCTATCTATCTATCTATCTATCTATCTATCTATCTATCTATCTATCTATCTATCTATCTATCTATTATCTATCTATCTATCTATCTATCTATCTATCTATCTATCTGTCTATCTATCTATCTATCTATCTATCCATCTATCTATCTATCTATCTATCTATCTATCTATCTATCTATCTATCTATCTATCTATCTATCTATCTATCTATCTATCTATCTATCTATCTATCTATCTATCTATCCATCTATCTATCTATCTATCTATCCATCTATCTATCTATCTATCTATCTATCTATCTATCTTTTTATCCAGCTAGCTACTAGCTGCAAGCCAGCTTAGTGACTGAGTATGGTATGGTACGAAAGCCCAGTTCTTCCAACAGAAATGACCTCATTGAGAATTGAAGTGTTTAAACAGTTTCAAAAAGATGTTCTGAAGGCGCAGTCAGGCTAGGTAGAAAAAGGTGTAGAACGGTAACAAATGGACTTGAAAGAGCAGAATGCATTTATGCAAAGCGTCTTTTTATCTTGCGTTTTTCAACCTTTTCTCTTTGACTCGATTTTCACGGACAATGTACAATACACCCTTGTAGAGTTTGGCTTTTGGCACGTTTTAAGAATGTTTAAAAATGTAAAGTAGCCGACACAGTTTATAGCTCTTTGTCTGTAAAAATTGGCTGTTATTTTTCTTCAGTTTTGGATTCATTTTCCCAATATGAATGCAAAACCTATGCATATGAAACGCTGTGTATTTTTCGCACCATCTATTCCATACTCGTAAGTTAAGGGAACTGGTATATGGTCGAAAGGTGGAATTGCTGAACTCTTATTGAACTTTTATTACATGTACATACTATCGTACATGCAGCTACAACTTTATTAAAGGCCGGCCTACGTGTAACTTCCTGATTTTGTGCAGCTCTATAATTTATATTGGTTTGCATGATTGGAAATCACAATTCAGCTGTTTCGTTCCGGTCGCAGCAAAGTTAATTGAGGGCACTCGCAAGGCACAGAGATCGTGCAGTATAATATGTATACTCATGCCTTATCAGAAACACCATTTAGAAAGTTAAGACCACGTACTGTATGTACATGGGATGTACACCCCTGTGTGAGTGTGCACTTACGAGTGCGTGCCTGCGTACAGTAGCCATTCTGTGAATATTTATAAATGACAATTCATGATGGTGCATTTTATGTACCCTATAAAAGTACCTCATTGTGATTTGAAAGATTCAGAATCTACTGCTATTGATCAGGAGAGTTATGCTGGCCCCGTGACTGGTGATTCGATCTATCGGCTTTTTACACATGGATTTCTTATAATCTTTACATGCTCTATCAATTACATATAGTAATTGATGCACAAATTACCAGTAACATTGCGTTTTTGGTCTTTGGAACGTTCCTTGCGAATGCCTGTACAGAAAAATAAACATGTAATCGCAGATACTATAGGTGGGATTATACATGGCGTGAACAAATCTTCTTTGTGAGTGCTTCGGCGGCCTGTTAAGAGAATCAAAGAGCTGCAGGTCTCAGAAAAGCAGGCCGCGTTTTGATAAAACGTATACCAAATATGACCTCGCGATCCTAGGTTCAAAAGGGAGGTATAGTGTTTTCTAGTGTTAGATTGTAAAGTTTTGCTTTTGACGCTACATTTAAATTTACATGGTAAGTACACATTGGAATCAAGGACGACTACAGTAAGCGAACCCTATAACTTGAGTCCGTCGTCCTAGCTTGGAATAAATAACGATGTGCAATATTTTCTTTAAAATATTCTGTGTATAGGATTTGTTTATTTATTTATTGCTAGTTCATTTTCATATCTACTGAGCTACATTGTAGCCTAGTCTTGTTTTCATTGCTTTAATATCGGAAGCATTTGTTTTAATAAGAAGTGACTTATTGTAATAATTTAAGCGTTAAATGGTTTTGTAGAAACAACGTAAAAAGAGTGTTAGTTTTATAATAGTCTGCACTTAAACGTTATTTAAAGTTATTTCCTTGACAAAAGGTCATAAAAAATAATTTCATTGTGTATTTAGTTATAAAAGTCTCAGTCCTCGCAAAATGGATTCCTACGATGTGATTGCTAATCAGCCCATTGTGATTGATAATGTAAGTACGCCTGTATTCATAATCTAAAAGCTTAGACATAGTATCTCTATCTAAATGCTGTTTATTCAAGTGTAGTCCTGCATGTATATATGGCTATAACTGCATCCATGGCAGAACAGTCATCAGATTAAAACTAGGGCAGTCTAGTGATAACCTTTACCCCTCCTTAGGGCTAGCGCCACTAAATTTAAATTCCATTGTAGTAAGGCTAATACCAATTAAGGACATTTTACTAGAAAAAAATAAATAAAAAAAATTAATAATATTATTAATATCATTGCCTAGTTTAGACTAGAGTCCAAATTTCACAAGCATCTATATGCCATCTAATTCTAAATAGAATGCCTACTGTTAAAACTAGACTGCAAAAAATGCTGTCATAATTAATATAGTCATATAGATGATAGCCCTTCTTTGTCTCTTCTTTTTTATTTGCTTCCTTTATGATTTTGTTAAAAAATAAAGAATCTAATTTGTTATCAAAATATTATCCAAGGCAAAGCAAAGAAAATTATAAAAGTATCTATAAAAGTTTTATATTTTACAATTGACCCTTGCTTTGCCACAATATATATTAGCTAAATAAGCTAGGTTGGCTAGTATTTGAGTATATTTAGCTTTATTATTATCTAGATTGCTTAGATACTATACATTTATATATTATATATAAATGCTATATATATATTATATATTAATTTATTATATATTAGTATATATATACTAAAGTCCCCAATAAAGTCGTTCAACTCTGTTTTGATTAGCTATTTTTGGTTTTAAGTAGTATTCCAATTTAATTAATAACTTATATTCAAAATTATTAATAAACATACAGTATATAATAATTTAAACTAAGCTATTATTTGCTTTTAAGTTTTAACTTTTTGACATTTTGCTTTGTTTATTGCTATTAATAGAATAGTACTGCTTATTATTACTAGTGTATATAGTATACTGTAGTCTAAGAGATTGTAAATGCCAATTGGAAATTGAACAAACTCCTAAATCCTTAATTGCTAAGTCAATAGACTCCTAGATCTTCAGTTGCTTGGCTAGCAGGCTCCCAGCTCCTTAGATGCTAGGCTTGCCTTAGAGATCCTCAGTTGCTAGGCTAGCCTTCCAGATCCTAAATTGCTAGGCTAGCCTCCTAGATTGTCAGTTGCTAGGCTAGCTTCCCAGATCCTTAGTTGCTTGGCCAGCCTTCCAAATCCTCAGTTGCTAGGCCAGCCTCCCAGATCCTCAGTTGCTGGGCCAGCCTCCCAGAGTATCAGTTGCTGGGCCAGCCTCCCAGATCCTCAGTTGCTGGGCCAGCCTCTCAGATCTTCAGTTGCTGGGCCAGCCTCTCAGATCCTCAGTTGCTGGGCCAGCCTCTCAGATCCTCAGTTGCTGGGCCAGCCTCTCAGATCCTCAGTTGCTGGGCCACCCTCTCAGATCCTCAGTTGCTGAGCCAGCCTCTCAGATCCTCAGTTGCTGGGCCATCCTCCCAGATTCTTATTTGCTAGACCAGCCTCCCAGATCCTCAGTTGCTGGGCCAGCCTCTCAGATCCTCAGTTGCTGGGCCAGCCTCCCAGATCCTCAGTTGCTGGGCCAGCCTCTTAGATCCTCAGTTTCTGGGCCAGCCTCTCAGATCCTCAGTTGCTGGGCCAGCCTCCCAGATCCTCAGTTGCTGGGCCAGCATCTATCACTATATTTATGGATAATCTCACTATATCACACTGCACAGGGCAGCGGCGTTATCAAAGCAGGCTTTGCCGGCGACCAGGTGCCAAAGTACATATTCTCCAACTTCATCGGCCGACCAAAGCACGTCAGAGTGATGGCTGGCGGCCTCGAAGGCGACGTGTTCATCGGGCCCAAAGCCGAAGAGCATCGAGGCCTGCTGTCCATTCGCTACCCAATGGAGCACGGCATTGTGCGCAGCTGGGACGATATGGAGAAGATCTGGCAGTACATCTACAGCAAGGACCAATTAAACACCTACTCCGAGGAGCATCCCGTGCTGCTTACTGAAGCGCCATTGAATCCTAGAAAGTAAGTTTAGCTTCATTTGTGGTTTTTTGTGTTTTTAAAGAAACTACCAATACTGAAGAATATCAAAAACATTTCAATTAATATTCTTTTAAAGAATCCCTTATGAAGTTATCCCAATGGTCACTAAAACTGTTACTCTATCGCTAAGATAGTGTCCCTAAGATTATGTCTAAAATTCGAATTCGTTAGTAATATCCTTCTAAAGAAACTAAGTTCATCTCCCTCAAGATTATTTCATAAGAATCACCCCTAAGATAATACTAAGAATTCCCCTAACATCATTTAAAGAATCTCTTCCTAAGATTATCCCAAGAATCTCCTAAGAATAGCCCCCCCCCTTAGATTATCCTAATAATCTCCGCAAGATTATCCCGAAAATCTCCCTACTAAGATTATCCCCAGAATCTCCCTTACTATTATCCTAGGAATCTCCCTGCGATTATCCCAGGAAGCTCCCTTAAGATTATCCTAAGAATCTCCCCTAATTTTATCCTATGAGTCGCCCCTAGGATTATCCAAAGAATCTCCCCTAAGTTTATCCTAAGAATCGCCCCTATGACTATCCCAAGAATCTCCCCTAAGAGTATCCTAAGAATCTCCCCTAAGTTTATCCTAAGAATCGCCCCTAGGATTATCCAAAGAATCTCCCCTAAGTTTATCCTAAGAATCGCCCCTATGATTATCCCAAGAATCTCCCCTAAGAGTATCCTAAGAATCGCCCCTATGACTATCCCAAGAATCTCCCCTAAGAGTATCCTAAGAATCGCCCCTATGACTATCCCAAGAATCTCCCCTAAGAATATCCTAAGAATCGCCCATAGGATTATCCCAAGAATTTCTCCTAATATTATCCAAAAATCCTCCCTAGGATTATCCCCAGTTTCTCCCCTTAAGATTATCCCAAGAATCGCACCTAGACTTAAGACAATCAATTATGTTGTATCCAATATAAATATTACTTCTTTAGTATAACAGGCGACATCTTTGTCGCACTTTACCCAGTTTAAGTTTAGACTTTTATTAAAAAAAGCATGCATAATGATTTTTGTTATAATCGGTGTACGAATGCAGTCGTTGGTATGAATATTCGCTATTTGTTTTGAGGAATAAGGGTTGGATAGGATTTGGGGGGGGGGGGTCAGGCAGTCAGGTACAGATTTTCGTCCCTCATGTGTGTCGTGCGTCTGCCTTCTCGCTAAACTTCCCATGTCTAATTTTAGCAACTTGTCTATATATCTATGCATTCTCATATTAAACTTTGGCTAGGCTCTAGCCTGGCAAGTTGGAGCTGGCCCTGTTCTCCGACCACTGGCTTCCTTTTGCTTCCGCGGTCTGTCTTTTGCTCAGGCGATTCCGAAGTCCTTTTCCCCATTCCATTCCTTTCCAAATCTCTGGCCGCTTTAAGCTAGAGGGGTGAAGGGAGTGAAGCGAAGGGACTAAATATGAAGTGATTTATTGATCAGTGGGCAAATATTACTTAAAATGTATAATGTGTGTTCTTTTTAATGTTATAATTGTGTGTCATACCTGCCTGAGGGCCATTCTTTAGGAGTTTGAGCGTGATTCTTTGGGAGGGTTTGAGGGCGATTCTTTGGGAGGGGTCTGAAGGCGATTCTTTGGGAGGGTTTGAGGGCGATTCTCTGGGAGGGTCTAAGGGCGATTCTTTGGGAGGGTTTGAGGGCGATTCTTTGGGAGGGTCTGAGGGCGATTCTTTTGGAGAGGGATTGAGGGCGATTCTTTGGGAGGGTTTGAGGGCGATTCTCTGGGAGGGTCTGAGGGCGATTCTTTGGGGGGGGTGAGGGCGATTCTCTGGGAGGGTCTGAGGGCGATTCTTGGGGGGGGGGGTGAGGGCGATTCTCTGGGAGGGGTCTGAGGGCGATTCTTTGGGAGGGTCTGAGGGCGATTCTTTGGGGGGGGGTGAGGGCGATTCTCTGGGAGGGTCTGAGGGCGATTCTTTGGGGGGGGGTGAGGGCGATTCTCTGGGAGGGTCTGAGGGCGATTCTTTGGGGGGGGCGATTCTCTGGGAGGGTCTGAGGGCGATTCTTTGGGAGGGTCTGAGGGCGATTCTTTTGGAGAGGGATTGAGGGCGATTCTTTGGGAGGGTCTGAGGGCGATTCTTTGGGAGGGTCTGAGGGCGATTCTTTGGGAGGGGTCTGAGGGCGATTCTTTTGGAGAGGGATTGAGGGCGATTCTTTGGGAGGGTCTGAGGGCGATTCCCGGGAACTGCTTTCAAGGCTCAATTATGAGTAAGGCATTCTCAGAGCCACAGTTATTGAACGTACAAACAGAAGATTGTACGTGCTAGATTCGTCCTTTCCACACTAACCAGCTAACTACTAACAAGTAGTATTCCTAGTATTCTAAAAGTGCCAGTGAGTCGCCGCAGCCTAACTATACAACAAAAAAATCCAACCAGAAATCGCGAGAAAACGGCCGAGATTTTTTTCGAAACCCTCGGCGTCCCGGGCCTGTTCATGTCTATGCAGGCGGTGCTGTCCCTGTACGCCACCGGCCGCACCACCGGGGTGGTGCTGGACTCCGGCGACGGCGTCACCCACGCTGTGCCGATCTACGAGGGCTTCGCCCTGCAGCACGCGGTCATGCGGACCGACATTGCCGGCCGCGATGTCACTCGCTATCTGCAGCTGCTGCTGCGCAAGGAGGGAGCCTGTTTTCACACCTCCGCTGAGCTGGAAATTGTACGCCAAGTCAAGGAGCGAGCCTGCTACGTATCGGCTAATCCTGTCACGGAGGAGAAACTTGATCCGGAACGGGTCACCTACTCCCTGCCCGATGGGTCTCAACTGGAGGTCAATGCGGCCGCATTCCGCGCTCCCGAGCTGCTGTTTAGGCCTGAACTTGTCGGCGAAGAATGGGAAGGCATACACGAGGTGCTGGCCTATTCTATTCAGCGATCCGATATGGATTTGAGACGCCTGCTGTACGCCAATATTGTTGTGTCGGGCGGCTCCACGCTGTTTAGAGGTGAGTCCTGCTGGCGAATCCCTGCCGCCAATGTACACCAAGTCTCCGAACCCCACCCCCAATGTACTTTCATTCCTAGCGAACCCCTGCTTTAATGTACACAGCCTCACTCCCCCTAGTGTGCACCACAGATACTAAAAATAGCTAGAATCTGTGGTGTACATCCAATCCTCACTAACCTGACTCCCCTCAATTTACACCCAATCTTCGACAACCTCACTCCCCTCAATGTACACCCAATCCCCATCAACCTCGCTCCCCTCAATGTACACCCAATCCTCATCAACCTCACTCCCCTCAATGTACACCAAATCCTAATCAACCTCACTCCCCTCAATGTACACCAAATCCTAATCAACCTCACTCCCCTCAATGTACACCCAATCGTCGACAACCTCACTCCCCTCAATTTACACCTAATCCCCATCAACCTCACTCCCCTCAATGTACACCCAATATCCATCAACCTCACTCCCCTCAATGTACACCAAATCCTAATCAACCTCACTCCCCTTAATGTACACCAAATCCTAATCAACCTCACTCCCCTTAATGTACACCAAATCCTAATCAACCTCACTCCCCGCAATGTACACCCAATCCTCATCAACCTCACTCCCCTCAATGTACACCCAATCCCCGACAACCCCACTCGAATGAATAAAATAGGATTCTACTAATAAATCCTACATAAGACCCACCCAAATTACTGCAGGATTCGGCGACAGGCTTCTGGCGGAGCTGAAGCGCCTGGTGCCCAAGGACAATCGGTTGAAAATTTCTGCACCACAGGAGCGCCTCTACTCCACTTGGATTGGCGGCTCCATTCTGGCAGCGCTGGACACGTTCCGGCGAATGTGGGTCAGCAAGAAAGAGTACGACGAGGAGGGCGCCCGGTCAATTCACAGGAAAACCTTCTGATTTCGAGAGTGAACCCTTTGACTAATTTGACCATTGTAAGAGCCTTGCATATTTATACATATTTATACATATGTTCTTTATATTTATCGACAAGAAATGGTGATGCCTACTCATAGTAGGCGCGTTTGTCTTGGCGTTGTTACAAAAATAACTGATTAATTTAATTCTTTCTTCTACTCTCTAACTTGGAGAATGATTGGCGGTGTTGGAAAATTTGCGACAAATGATTGACGATATTATGAATATTATCATTGATAGTAATTCATTTTCATAGTTGAATTAGAGTACAAAGTATAATAACGTGCAAACCGAAGCTGCATTCACTGGTCTGTACGCGAATGCACACTACTTATGCGTATATAAAATTCTTAGAAATCTCCTTTGCTCTTCTCTTGGTTAAACGTTTGGTTATTGCTTTCACTGGTTGATTTTTATAGGTATCTTTTTGTTCGACTATCCATTGCTGTTGTTCATTATAATAACCTATTATTATTTTAGACAGTAATTAGACAGACAGACAGACAGACAGAGACAGACACCAAGACAGACAGACAGTCAGACATACAAAAAGGACACATGGACAGACAGAAAAAAGACACCTGGACAGGCAGATAAAAGGGACACATGGACAGGCAGACAAAAAAGACACCTGGACAGGCAGACAAAAAAGACACCTGGACAGGCAGACAAAAAAGACACCTGGACAGGCAGACAAAAAAGACACCTGGACAGGCAGACAAAAAAGACACCTGGACAGGCAGGCAAAAAAGACACCTGGACAGGCCGACAAAAAGGACACATGGACAGGCAGACAAAAAGGACACATGGACAGGCAGACAAAAAGGACACATGGACAGGCAGAAAAAAGGACACATGGACAGGCAGACAAAAAGGACACATGGACAGGCAGACAAAAAAGACACCTGGACAGGCAGAAAAAAAGGACACATGGACAGGCAGACAAAAAAGACACCTGGACAGGCAGACAAAAAAGACACATGGACAGACAGACAAAAAAGACACATGGACAGACAGACAAAAAAGACACATGGACAGACAGACAAAAGAGACACATGGGCAGACATAGGGCAAAAAACAGCTATTTTCATTGCTTAATACTGTAGCAAATATGCAATTAAGTATAATGCTACTATTACCGTATGATGGTAGGTGTTAGGTACTAATTTTTTATACATATTTATTTACTAAATGACAATTTGTTGTACTACTTTCCTACCTGTATCTCTTAGTGCTTGTTATTAAAAAATCAAATTCAATAAAATTTGTTTTAAAAGTTCCTTAATATCTTACATGCTTTTTGTTGCTTGCGCCACTCGCTGCCTACCGTTGCAATTCTATTAATACTACTGATATTGGTCTCATCTGATTGGTTTGTTAATTATTCGCGTTCTGAAACACTTGTGTGTAACTCCAGTCTGTAGATCTTTGCTGTGAATTCGATCGGTTTCCTTTTCCCTTGAGCGTGTTCCTGTCTACTCCTCCCATCTACTCCCCTCCCATCTACTCCCCTCCCATCTACTCCCCTCCCATCTACTCCCCTCCCATCTACTCCCCTCCCATCTACTCCCCTCCCATCTACTCCCCTCCCATCTACTCCCCTCCCATCTACTCCCCTCCCATCTACTCCTACTCATATTCATATAGCCGCTTACAATGGCGTATGCCGTTATATTGAGTTTCCATGAGCATTAGTGGTTAATGAAATTTGAAATTTTCCGCAATCAAATTATTATTTAACAAAGCCACAATTGCGCTAGCTAAAATGCCATTGATGATATTTTGCTTTGTGTTTCCTCACTTGACGCTGTAGCGCATACAATTATGGTTAATCTGTCTCCCAGCGCTAAGCTTTCGGGTTTATCGGTGTAAAAAAACTTTCTCTGTACAACTTATAACCCGCTTTCCTTGCTGTTTAAATGAGCAGATCAGCAAAGGATTTCGCTTCGGATTAGCCATTGAAATAGGCTTGCAAGCCTCATTTGTGAAATATATTGGATATCGGATAAGCAACATGTTGCTGATGCCGCAATATTTGCTGTTAGTACTCGCGTAAGTCATAAGCCAATTAAATCTATACATTTTTCTATAGGGGTGCTTTCTGTCATTTCAGAGGAGCGCCAGTAATCAGACGCTAACAGGATATTTCCTTCTGGTGACAGTGGATACTGAAGTGAACAGAGTTGTTAACAGGATATTTCCTTCTGGTGACAGTGGATACTGAAGTGAACAGAGTTGTTAACAGGATATTTCCTTCTGGTGACAGTGGATACTGAAGTGATCAGAGGCTAACAGGATGTTTCCTTCTGGTGACAGTGGATACTGAAGTGAACAGAGTTGTTAACAGGATATTTCCTTCTGGTGACAGTGGATACTGAAGTGATCAGAGGCTAACAGGATGTTTCCTTCTGGTGACAGTGGATACTGAAGTGAACAGAGTTGTTAACAGGATATTTCCTTCTGGTGACAGTGGATACTGAAGTGATCAGAGGCTAACAGGATGTTTCCTTCTGGTGACAGTGGATACTGAAGTGATCAGAGGCTAACAGGATGTCTCCTGGTGACAGTGGATACTGAAGTGACCAGAGGCTAACAGGATGTTTCCTTCTGGTGACAGTGGATACTGGAGTGAACAGAGTTGTTAACAGGATATTTCCTTCTGGTGACAGTGGATACTGAAGTGATCAGAGGCTAACAGGATGTCTCCTGGTGACAGTGGATACTGAAGTGACCAGAGGCTAACAGGATGTTTCCTTCTGGTGACAGTGGATACGAAATGATCAGAGGCTAACAGGATGTTTCCTTCTGGTGACAGTGGATACTGAAGTGATCAGAGGCTAACAGGATGTCTCCTGGTGACAGTGGATACTGAAGTGACCAGAGGCTAACAGGATGTTTCCTTCTGGTGACAGTGGATACGAAATGATCAGAGGCTAACAGGATGTTTCCTTCTGGTGACAGTGGATGCTGGAGTGAACAGAGTTGTTAACAGGATGTTTCCTTCTGGTGACAGTGGATACTGAAGTGACCAGAGGCTAACAGGATGTTTCCTTCTGGTGACAGTGGATACTGAAATGATCAGAGGCTAACAGGATGTTTCCTGGTGACAGTGGATACGAAATGATCAGAGGCTAACAGGATGTTTCCTGGTGACAGTGGATACTGAAGTGATCAGAGGCTAACAGGATGTTTCCTGGTGACTGGATACTGAAATGATCAGAGGCTAACAGGATGTTTCCTGGTGACAGTGGATACTGAAGTGATCAGAGGCTAACAGGATGTTTCCTTCTGGTGACAGTGGATACGAAATGATCAGAGGCTAACAGGATGTTTCCTTCTGGTGACAGTGGATACGAAATGATCAGAGGCTAACAGGATGTTTCCTGGTGACAGTGGATACTGAAGTGATCAGAGGCTAACAGGATGTTTCCTTCTGGTGACAGTGGATACTGAAATGATCAGAGGCTAACAGGATGTTTCCTGGTGACAGTGGATACTGAAGTGATCAGAGGCTAACAGGATGTTTCCTTCTGGTGACAGTGGATACTGAAGTGATCAGAGGCTAACAGGATGTTTCCTGGTGACAGTGGATACTGAAGTGATCAGAGGCTAACAGGATGTTTCCTTCTGGTGACAGTGGATACTGAAGTGATCAGAGGCTAACAGGATGTTTCCTTCTGGTGACAGTGGATACGAAATGATCAGAGGCTAACAGGATGTTTCCTGGTGACTGGATACTGAAATGATCAGAGGCTAACAGGATGTTTCCTTCTGGTGACAGTGGATACTGAAGTGATCAGAGGCTAACAGGATGTTTCCTTCTGGTGACAGTGGATACTGAAGTGATCAGAGGCTAACAGGATGTTTCCTTCTGGTGACAGTGGATACTGAAATGATCAGAGGCTAACAGGATGTTTCCTGGTGACAGTGGATACTGAAGTGATCAGAGGCTAACAGGATGTTTCCTTCTGGTGACAGTGGATACTGAAGTGATCAGAGGCTAACAGGATGTTTCCTTCTGGTGACAGTGGATACGAAATGATCAGAGGCTAACAGGATGTTTCCTGGTGACTGGATACTGAAATGATCAGAGGCTAACAGGATGTTTCCTTCTGGTGACAGTGGATACTGAAGTGATCAGAGGCTAACAGGATGTTTCCTTCTGGTGACAGTGGATACTGAAATGATCAGAGGCTAACAGGATGTTTCCTTCTGGTGACAGTGGATACGAAATGATCAGAGGCTAACAGGATGTTTCCTGGTGACAGTGGATACTGAAGTGATCAGAGGCTAACAGGATGTTTCCTTCTGGTGACAGTGGATACGAAATGATCAGAGGCTAACAGGATGTTTCCTGGTGACAGTGGATACTGAAGTGATCAGAGGCTAACAGGATGTTTCCTTCTGGTGACAGTGGATACTGAAATGATCAGAGGCTAACAGGATGTTTCCTTCTGGTGACAGTGGATACGAAATGATCAGAGGCTAACAGGATGTTTCCTGGTGACAGTGGATACTGAAATGATCAGAGGCTAACAGGATGTTTCCTGGTGACAGTGGATACTGAAGTGATCAGAGGCTAACAGGATGTTTCCTTCTGGTGACAGTGGATACTGAAGTGATCAGAGGCTAACAGGATGTTTCCTGGTGACAGTGGATACTGAAGTGATCAGAGGCTAACAGGATGTTTCCTTCTGGTGACAGTGGATACTGAAATGATCAGAGGCTAACAGGATGTTTCCTGGTGACAGTGGATACTGAAGTGATCAGAGGCTAACATGATGTTTCCTCCTGGTGACAGTGGATGCTGAAGTGATCAGAGGCTAACAGGATGTTTCCTTCTGGTGACAGTGGATACTGAAGTGATCAGAGGCTAACAGGATGTTTCCTGGTGACAGTGGATACTGAAGTGATCAGAGGCTAACAGGATGTTTCCTTCTGGTGACAGTGGATACGAAATGATCAGAGGCTAACAGGATGTTTCCTGGTGACAGTGGATACTGAAGTGATCAGAGGCTAACAGGATGTTTCCTTCTGGTGACAGTGGATACTGAAATGATCAGAGGCTAACAGGATGTTTCCTTCTGGTGACAGTGGATACTGAAATGATCAGAGGCTAACAGGATGTTTCCTTCTGGTGACAGTGGATACGAAATGATCAGAGGCTAACAGGATGTTTCCTGGTGACTGGATACTGAAATGATCAGAGGCTAACAGGATGTTTCCTTCTGGTGACAGTGGATACTGAAGTGATCAGAGGCTAACAGGATGTTTCCTTCTGGTGACAGTGGATACTGAAATGATCAGAGGCTAACAGGATGTTTCCTTCTGGTGACAGTGGATACGAAATGATCAGAGGCTAACAGGATGTTTCCTGGTGACTGGATACTGAAATGATCAGAGGCTAACAGGATGTTTCCTGGTGACAGTGGATACTGAAGTGATCAGAGGCTAACAGGATGTTTCCTTCTGGTGACAGTGGATACTGAAGTGATCAGAGGCTAACAGGATGTTTCCTGGTGACAGTGGATACTGAAGTGATCAGAGGCTAACAGGATGTTTCCTTCTGGTGACAGTGGATACTGAAATGATCAGAGGCTAACAGGATGTTTCCTGGTGACAGTGGATACTGAAGTGATCAGAGGCTAACATGATGTTTCCTCCTGGTGACAGTGGATGCTGAAGTGATCAGAGGCTAACAGGATGTTTCCTTCTGGTGACAGTGGATACTGAAGTGATCAGAGGCTAACAGGATGTTTCCTGGTGACAGTGGATACTGAAGTGATCAGAGGCTAACAGGATGTTTCCTTCTGGTGACAGTGGATGCTGAAGTGATCAGAGGCTAACAGGATGTTTCCTTCTGGTGACAGTGGATACTGAAATGATCAGAGGCTAACAGGATGTTTCCTGGTGACAGTGGATACTGAAGTGATCAGAGGCTAACAGGATGTTTCCTTCTGGTGACAGTGGATACTGAAATGATCAGAGGCTAACAGGATGTTTCCTGGTGACAGTGGATACTGAAGTGATCAGAGGCTAACAGGATGTTTCCTTCTGGTGACAGTGGATACTGAAATGATCAGAGGCTAACAGGATGTTTCCTGGTGACAGTGGATACTGAAGTGATCAGAGGCTAACAGGATGTTTCCTGGTGACAGTGGATGCTGAAGTGATCAGAGGCTAACATGATGTTTCCTCCTGGTGACAGTGGATGCTGAAGTGATCAGAGGCTAACAGGATGTTTCCTTCTGGTGACAGTGGATGCTGAAGTGAACAGAGCTGTTAACAGGATGTTTCCTTCTGGTGACAGTGGATGCTGAAGTGAACAGAGCTGTTAACAGGATGTTTCCTTCTGGTGACAGTGGATGCTGAAGTGATCAGAGGCTAACAGGATGTTTCCTTCTGGTGACAGTGGATGCTGAAGTGAACAGAGCTGTTAACAGGATGTTTCCTTCTGGTGACAGTGGATGCTGAAGTGACTGCGTTATGTTTCGGATATGAATGTTATATTACGGCATAGCCGTCTGTGCTGCGCTTAGTTCGTATCTGCAGCTCTCGTATATTTAGCTTATAAAGACATAAAGCTAAGGTCATAGACAACAATTAATTCGGTCTGTCTGCGACATCCCTTTTTTCCAAAAAGAATTGTCATACGCATTAATGGATGAATGAATGAAAATGGCATTGTCAGTTAGTTCAGTTTGAGTGCATATAATTATGTAGCCTTGTAAAATTGAGTTGGCTTCACTTCACGTCCATATCGTGCAATGTATTTTGTTCCACCAGATTTTCCAGAATCCAGCTGTGAATTGTGTACTGTATCGGATGCACGAGCGTCTGAGCTGTAAGTCTGAATCGTTCGATTGTTAGAATCCTGATTAGGTAGTTGAATCCTTGAATACTCTGGTATGGTCTGCATTCTGCGGTCTGTATTGCGCTTTGCCAGAAATCTGCGATTTCGTCTGAATTCACGACCTGTAGCAGTTCGAACTTGTATGACCTGTCTGGGTCAGTGACATCGGATTTCACGATTTCTGCAAGAATCCATTGTCTTCGATCTTCTTGCATCCACACCTGATCTCCTTCTTTAAACGGTCGTAGGTCTCGTGCAGTGCGATTGTAGTAGAATGCCTGTTTACTGTTCTTCTCTGCCAAAATCTCTAGTTCACGTTTTGTCCAGACTTGTCTTGGTTTCAGCTGTTCAATGGGCAGTGGCAGTTGATATCTGAGCTTTCGTCCCATCACTAGCTCAGCCGGTGTCGGTAGCCCTCTTTCAATTGGCGTATTCCGATAGTGTAGTAATGCACAATTTATATCTTCTGCTTTGTTTAGAAATCCTTTAACTGTCTGAACAGCTCTTTCTGATAGGCCATTTGATTGTGGATATTTTGGCGACGATGTCCTAATTCGTATACCTTTCTGTTCAGCAAACTCTTTAAACCTGTTGGATCCAAATGGAGGTCCGTTGTCACATCTTATCACTTCTGGAGTACCATAGGTAGCAAAATATTGTGACAGCTGTTTTATGACGCACTCTACTGATGTAGTCGTGATCTTATCAGTGCAGATCCATCGACTTAACCTGTCAACCAGGACAATGTGTGTTTCCCCTTTCCAATAGAAAATGTCAGTTCCACACTCTTGAAATGGATACTCAGGTATTTCAACCATTTTCATGGATTCTTTTTGATGAAGAGCTTGGTAACTTTGGCATTTTTCGCATGAAGAAATGTATTGCTAAATGTCATGGCGCATTCGAGGCCAAAATACAGATTCAGTAGCCTTCAACGTCTTTTCCACGCCTTGATGACTTTCATGGAGGATTTGAAGCATTTGTCTTCGCATTGCATCAGGAATGAATAATTTGCTGCTCTTGTATATGAGTCTGTCATTCTCCATCAGTTCATGCCGAATATTCCAGAATGGCTTCAGTTCTTCAGCTATTTGGGATTTGGCATCTGGCCAACCCTCTCGAATCTGGTCCTTTAGCATATGACATAAATCGTCAGCATTTGTGTGATGCTGGATGTCCTTTAGCAAGTTGTCTGGCACTGAATGTCATCATCAATATCATTGGATGAATGTACGGATTTCAGATAAGCGCGGCTTATTGTATTCGCAAGGTATAGTTCTTTTCCGGGTACATACGTCACATTGAGATCGAATTCTTGAATTTTCAAAGCTAGTCGCTGCAGTCGAGCTGATAGTTCACTCAGTGGCTTTTTCATAATGAATTGCAGGGGCTTGTGATCTGATTCAACCTGTACGTGCCGACCCCATAAGTATTGTCGAAATCTGCGACATCTAAAGACTATTGCCAAGAATTCTTTTTCGATTTGAGCATATTTCTTTTGAGCAGGAGTCGTCGATGACGATGCGTATTCAATGACGTGTCCGTCTTGCATCAAAGCGGCTCCGAGTCCATCTTTACTGGCATCTACACTTAGAATGACACTCTGATCTGGGTTAAATTGTCCCAATAGTGGAGCTTTGCACAGTGATTCCTTAATTGCTTCATATGCTTCTTCCTGCCGTTTTCCCCAGTTCCACGCTACATCTTTTTTCAGTAACTGTCGCAAAGGTGAAGCAAGCGCTGAGAAATTTGGTATGAACTTCGATAAATCTTTGTAGTTGCGCGGCTTTTTCAGATATCTGGGAGTAACTGTTCGGATGCGGCATGTCCTTGATGCTTCGCATCTTCTCCGGATCGATCTAGACTCCTTCGCTGGTTAGAATATGTCCTAGGATTTCAACTCTCGCTGTCCGATTTTAGCTTTCCGATTTAGCTGTCCAATATGAAGCAAACTTAAATGACATGTCAGCTCGCTTAAGCAGAACCTTTAAACTCACAAAACTAGCATAGACTATTTCGAAAAGCTTTCCTGCTTATCAATTTATTTTTACCTGACCCGTTATCTCAACTCGCCTAAGTTTATAAAGTATGTGGAATTGCAATACATGGGATACAGAAATATAGGCATGTTTTCGGCAATTACGAGTATATTCTGGCAGTTCTGAGTTTAACTTTCGAAACGTTCAGAGCAATCATGGCTAATATACGCTCATACCAAAAACTGCAGCAGGTTCTCACGCTTATTTCGAGTGTTCATTTATCGTATTAGTTTACCGTATTGTACGATCAATGAGTCAACCACGCAGAGCTGGAGCAATAAATTCAAATTTACGCCTCTATCTGTAAGGAACGACGAAAATTTCCACCCAAAAATGTGTTTGTTTGAGACCTAGCGAGTTATGAAAAAAACTTGCTGCATTTGTGCAGTGCACCTCAGTAAAAGACATGCTTTCTTTTAATTCAGAAGATTCGTTACATAAAACTACATAAAACCTGGGACCTCTGCGATATAAATTTACCATAGCAGTCCCTGATAAAGCATCGGGACACTATTCCGAATAGACTGCATCGCCGTCCTCCCAGCCCCAGTCGCTGAACCTGACGATGGCTCGCCACACTCGCCGATTCAACGAAGGCACCATGAAGTTCCCATCCGCGTTGGCCAGCACCATCTGGTTCGCCTCCGGACCCGCCAGCCGAGGGTGCAGCCGCTTGGCGCCCCAGCCGTCCTCCCACTGGATGCGCGGAGCTCCCAGCGCGCTCGCCAGGTCCCCCGACACGAACACGTCGTCGATCCAGAAGTACCGCCGCCACTTGGCGCACTGGTGCAGCTTCTCAATCAGACCGAAGCTCATCACGTAGCCGAAGCCCTTGCAGTAGTCAGGGTAGCGATCGCCCGGCCACTCCTCGTAGGCCACGTACCACTTGTGCCGACGATTTCTTATGGGCTTTGACCTAATCACCTAGAGGATCGAGCAATGCATTAACATTGACGCTCAATCAATGTGGATACTAAATCCTACTAAAATCAGAGCGTCTCGCACCTGGCAGTAGAAGAAGTCGTCGGTCCTCGAGCCGACCAGCTCGCGCAGAGACTCCCGCAGCCTGAACACATTCAACACAACGTCGTCGTCGACCTTCATGACGTAGCGCACCGAGCGACAGGACTCGGCGATCCACCTGAGCGCGTACAGGTGCTTGTAGGTGAGGTTCCGGTAGGTGTCCACGAAGTCGGCCTGCACAATGTCAGCTCGACTGTCGCTCTCTCGACGCAGCGCCTCCGCTTGTCGTTTATCGTTTGTCGTACCGACGAAGAACACCGTCTGGAGTCGGTCGCCACCGATGTTGGTGACGGTGGCCCAGTTGGTGCGGATCAGGTCGCGGCGGGCCCGGTGCTGCACCGCCGACTGCACGGCTATTAGCAGGAAGATGTCGCCGCGGCACCGAGCGGCAGATTCGCCGAGCAGGAACGGCCGCGGCGTGTGGTCGACCGGGCGGCGCTCCGGGCTGCTGAAATTCGCGTGCCAGCACCTCTCGCGGTACTGCAGAGTCGTCGGTGAAGTCTTCAAGTCTTTGTCGACCGAGTGCGATGTAGACGGATTTTGGCTAATTGAGTGGCCAGCATTCAGCGTGGGCTGACGATTTTGTTGGAAATTCTTTGTAGCTTTGCTGTCCGTCTCCACAGTGCTGGGCTTTTGTGGCCTGCGGTGAACAGAGAAATGCTTTTCGTGCAGTTGGCATGGCAACATACTGTTAATAATTTGATCTAGATTTAGCAGGCTCTCACATGCTGACTATGTCGTTGATAGGCTGAGGGCTGCTGGCGGATGTTGTTGACAGGATGATCAGCACGACTGAAGAGCAGTACACTGCCACTGCCAGGAACATGGCTCTAAGACTCCAACGATGTCGTTTAGTGCAGATTTTAGCTGGCGCCAGTGGGACTGATGAGGACTTTCTCGTCGTGATTGAATGCAAGACAGATCAGAGCAGTTCATAGAACTTTATTTAACTAATAAAATGGTTTTAACTTTATTGCTCTGCAATTGCCTGTTCGCACGTAGCGAGTTTTAAATGATTATTCTGTTTCTTGGACTGTCGAGCAAGTCCTGGACACTGCATGCGAATTTTTTGCATACGTATCGCATATATGCGCTTTATTCGGCTCGAAGCACTCAGTTATAGATAAAGAAATATCAGTTACAGTTATATATTCCGTTTAAAAAATCTTTGCGAGAGGTTGGATAGAGAGACTGATTAAATTTGTACTCGCATTAGCTAAACTTTTTGTAGCCGGGTAAGTCTACAGAACTATAATTCTCGTGTGTATTGGAGCATGCGTCAATTCGCCATCACTACACGTATAGCGACTTTCTGAGCAGTGTGGCAGAGAAGCAGTCAACTAGTTCTCTCCTGTCTCTCTTACTGATTAGTTCAAACTGGAAATGGCATTTTGCCCGCCCTAACTAATAGTGTATTAATAGCTACATGTACGCTCTAAGGGCGTGAATGTCAAATCAGAGGGCGCCTAACGGCCGATCCGTGGTGACTCACAATAACTGCATCCTGGTGACAGACTGTCAGCACAATCAGGTGCACAGAGAGCGCGTCGATGCTCTAACGGTGCCCTCTGATTTCCCATTTACGCAGTGGAAGGATGGGTATTTCTGTCATTGTGCCCTGTCTCTGTGCCCTCTGGCATCTGCTGCTATTATATTGTGATGGAGAGTGCACTCCACACCCCCCCAGGCAGTCTGTTGGCGTGGTTGGAGTCCCAATTGGCTGAAACTGCCATGCAGCAGAAGCGACCAGCGACTTTGTCACCTTCAGCGACAACTGCGGCTGGAACATCTGGATGATGATTCTGAGTCGAGTGGCTCAAACTGGTCTGAGGAATTGGCCAAGCAAGCTCGATTTTACCTAGTTTTCCTGTCAGAAGTCTAAATGTAGTTTTGGACTTATTACTAATTTAATGAAGTCACAAAACGAGAAATTAAGTAATTTCAAGCAGACTTTTTAATATTAGCCAATGCAAAAAATTTTTTGAAGTCACCAGATGCCAAAAACTATACTATCGTTCGTAGCATTTCCGATAGTCCGATAATTCATTTATTTTTTGTTTTCCAACTTTCTTTCGATATTACGTTCCGATTGGTAAAATTTCATACAGATTTTAGTAAGCAAAGTCGAAAATTCGACAAAACATTAGTCACATATTGTCAACGCCCCCCCCCCCGTTACCAGCCACACGCAACCGAAATTTCCTACTGGGTCACTGCAATGGTGGCCATCGGGCATCAGAATGGGAGAGCAGTTTGAAAATTGAATTTTTATTCGATTCAAAAAGCAGACTTTGTACTAAAGACAATCTACTAAAAATTAAGGGTAGTTTCAACCGCCAAGGCCGTTCTCCCAGCCCCAGTCGCTGAACCTGACGATGGCTCGCCACACTCGCCGATTCAACGAAGGCGCAACTGCATTCGAACCAGCGTTGGCCAGCACCATCTGGTTCGCCTCCGGACCCGCCAGCCGAGGGTGCAGCCGCTTGGCGCCCCAGCCGTCCTCCCACTGGATGCGCGGAGCTCCCAGCGCGCTCGCCAGGTCCCCCGACACGAACACGTCGTCGATCCAGAAGTACCGCCGCCACTTGGCGCACTGGTGCAGCTTCTCAATCAGACCGAAGCTCATCACGTAGCCGAAGCCCTTGCAGTAGTCAGGGTAGCGATCGTCCGGGTACTCCTCGTAGGTCACGTGCCACTTTATCTTTTTGTTTCGAATCGGCTTTACCTGGCTCACCTACAACAAAAGAAGAGATACGAGTATTATTTTGATAGTCCCGTTTAATGTGAGCAAATGAAGCAAATCAGCCATCGAACGTTGTACCGCGCACCTGGCAGTAGAAGAAGTCGTCGGTCCTCGAGCCGACCAGCTCGCGCAGAGACTCCCGCAGCCTGAACACATTCAGCACAACGTCGTCGTCGACCTTCATGACGTAGCGCACCGAGCGACAGGACTCGGCGATCCACCTGAGCGCGTACAGGTGCTTATAGGTGAGGTTCCGGTAGGTGTCCACGAAGTCGGCCTGCACAATGTCAGCTCGACTGTCGCTCTCTCGACGCAGCGCCTCCGCTTGTCGTTTGTCGTTTGTCGTTCCGACGAAGAACACCGTCTGGAGTCGGTCGCCACCGATGTTGGTGACGGCGGCCCAGGTGGCGCGGATCAGGTCGCGGCGGGCCCGGTGCTGCACCGCCGACTGCACGGCTATCAGCAGGAAGATGTCGCCGCGGCACCGAGCGGCAGATTCGCCGAGCAGGAACGGCCGCGGCGTGTGGTCGACCGGGCGGCGCTCCGGGCTGCTGAAATTCGCGCGCCAGCACCGCTCGCGGTACTGCAGAGTCGTCGGTTTTTGAGTTGGCAGCGATTCAGACAGGCCTTGACTGTTGACTGACTGTTGTGAGGGCTCGGAATTCGGTTTATAATCCTTTTGCACCTTTCCACCTTTCTCCAAGTAACCAGACTGGTGTGGCCTGCAGCGATGATTGGTTTGTTCATTTTAAAAAGCAATCGACTGGGAATTAACGCTAATGCTTTCGCCTTACCACGCGTTGTCTAGCTGACCAAATTTTGGATCGCTGGCCAAAGTTTTTGATAAGATGACGGCCATGACTGTGCAGTACGCTGCGACGCCAAGAAGCATTGCTCTCAGGCTCCAGCGGTGCCGCCTCGTTCCCTTTGATGTTGGAGCCTTCGCCAGGTGTTTCAGCTGGAGTTTTTCGCTTGAACCTGCAGGAAGGTTAAACAGATTCAAGCGCATACGAAACCCGTGTAAGCTGACCTGGCCTCTTGCACGTACCTGTAATTTATACTAGATAAGAAATTTTCTGTTTGCACAACTACCAGCCCGCTTGTAGATGGCGTCCGCCCCCTCCAAGGTACTTCCGGTCTGGCTAGTCCTAGCCCTGTCCCAGAAGAGGTTGAACGCGAATCTGGAGTAACAGCCGCAGAACTTACACATACAGTGCTGGATTCATGATGAGCAAATGACAGACAGATCTGTCATTTTGGCCACGAAATAAAAGCTTTTCGCGCAGTGGCTCGTGTTTGTGACTACAGTTGTGTGTGACCACAGGTGTATGTGAATACAGGTGTATGTGACTACAGGTGTATGTGACTACAGGTGTATGTGACTACAGGTGTATGTGACTACAGGTGTATGTGACTACAGGTGTATGTGAATACAGGTGTATGTGACTACAGGTGTATGTGACTACAGGTGTATGTGACTACAGGTGTATGTGAATACAGGTGTATGTGACTACAGGTGTATGTGACTACAGGTGTATGTGACTACAGGTGTATGAGACTACAGGTGTATGTGAATACAGGTGTATGAGACTACAGGTGTATATGAATACAGGGGTATGTGAATACAGGTGTGTGAATACAGGTGCATGTGACTACAGGTGTATGTGAATACAGGTGTGTGTGGATACAGGTGTGTGTGTGTGTGTGTGTGTGTGTGCGTGACTACAGGTGTGTGTGAATACATGTGCAGGTGAATGTGTGTGTGAATACATGTGTGTGTGAATACAGATGTTTGAATACAGGAAACAGGTGTGTGTGAATACAGGTTTATGTGAATACAGGTGCATGTAAATACAGGTGTGTGTGTGTATGTGGATACAGGTGTGTGTGAATACAGGTGTGTGTGTGTGTGTGTGTGTGTGTGTGTGTGCACACACACACACACCTGTATTCACATACACCTGTAGTCACACACACCTGTATTCACATACACCTGTAGTCACACACACCTGTATTCACATACACCTGTAGTCACACACACCTGTATTCACACCTGTAGTCACACACACACACCTGTATTCACATACACCTGTAGTCACACACACCTGTATTCACATACACCTGTAGTCACACACACCTGTATTCACATACACGAGCACGAGCAAAACATCCTACCGCCCTGTATGGGCAACTTACGAGACACGAGTATATTTGGAAAGCATTCGAAAAAACACCTTTTGGAAGAGTAAAAGGTAAACGAAGCGAAAGGAAAAAAAGTTGCAGGAATTGCGAGAAAGGGGGGCTAAAAGCAGAAAAAACGCACGCAAGCTGGCGAGGACAGATAGGCTGAGGCGGGCACAACTCACGGGGCTAAAAAGGCCCCACAGACACCCACCCCCGCCGCGGGGGCGGCGCACCCACCCCGGACCAAGCACCCCCAAACACGGGCGACGACAAGCCCCCCCCTCGGCCCCGCTAACAGCGATTGGCCAGCCAATGTACACTTATTGTGAGTGGCCAGAATCGGCCGTTAGGCGCCCTCTGATTTGACATTCACGCCCTGAGAGCGTACATGTAGGTATTAATACACTATTAGTTAGGGCGGGCAAAATGCCATTTCCAGTTCGAACTGAGCAGTAAGAGAGACAGGAGAGAACTAGTTGACTGCTTCTCAGCCAATTTTTCTTTTCCAATTTTCCCCTTTGCAGTCTACATGAATGATCCCTTCGACAATCTGCAGTTCCCCTCAGCATCTGCTGTTCTCCTCTCTTTTTTGCAGAGCCAATGCACAGTTAAGAGAAATCTATAAATAGCAATTGTCTATGCAGTCCGCCACTCAGCCAGGGTCAAAAGAATGTACACACGCAGCCACTGAGCATTATTTTAATTTCAATACTTTTAAAATGCACTGGCTGATTTCTCTCTCCCTCCCTCCCGCAATGCTTGGCACACTGCCTCCATCATAATTAGAATTGGAATTCAGCCAGTCAAGAATTCAACCTTGCTTGGCCTTCCATTAAAAGCATAGGGAAAACTCGATTTTCGAATATTTAACACCTTTAACATTGAAGCAGATACAATAAATTTTAACTGTCTTCTTTTCAGATAATTACGAATCTTTTAGCGAAAAAGCGATCAAAATTGGTCAAGAATTGCAGTCTGTAGAGCGTTACAGACAAACCGATCTTAGACATTTAGAGCTGTCTTCCAGCATCCAGAATTTTTTATTATTTTTTACCCCTGGTATAATTGCGCAATTTAAATAGAGAAATTCTATTGGCAGTGGTTCACAGTGAGTTTTCTTTTCAGTTGGCTCTGACGCAATCATTAAAATTGGCTGTGAAGTCTCTCGCTGCGAGCAGGTTGATAAAAGTACATTGAATTCGCCCATTTAAAACAGTTTTTCGAAAATTTAATCCCTTTAGCATTGAAGCAGATGCAAGAAATTTTAACTGTCTTCTTTCCACACAATTTTGCATCTTTTGGCGAAAACGCGATCAAAATTGGTCAAGAATTGCAATCTCTAGAGCGTTATGGACAAGCAAGCAAGCAAGCAAGCATACAAACCTTAGAGATGTGTGGAGTATTGCTCAGCATCGTTGCGACTGTGTATATCAATATCTGGAATACCGATTAGAATATAACACCCACAAGAGAAGGTTTAACACCGCAGGAAAATAGTCGACCGTGTTGCCTACCAATTTATTATTATATCCAACAGCAAATAATACCGACCCACAGGGCCAAAGAGGAAGCAAAAGCATTCCCACACACCTGTATTCACATACACCTGTATTCACACACCTGTATTCACACACACACACACACACACACACACCTGTATTCACATACACCTGTATTCACACACCTGTATTCACACACCTGTATTCACACACCTGTATTCACACACACACACACACACACACACACACCTGTATTCACATACACCTGTATTCACACACGGATACAGGTGTGTGTGTGTGTGTGTGTGTGTGTGTGTGTGTCAATACAGGTGTGTGGGAATACTTTTGCTTCCTCTTTGGCCCTATGGGTCAGTATTATTTGCTGTTGGATATAATATAAATTGGTAGGCAACACGGTCGACTATTTTCCTGCGGTGTTAAACCTTCTCTTGTGGGTGTTATATTCTAATCGGTATTCCAGATATTGAGATACACAGTCGCAACGATGCTGAGCATTCAGTATACTAAGTACGAAGCAGTCAAGGTTGAGATACTTATCGATACTTTTCTGGAGGTCTGTTGCCCAAGGCCGATGCCTGTAGTCAGGTAGTCGATTCTAAGGTTCAATCAGTTGTTACTATGGTGTTTTAAGTCGGTTAGCTACTAAGATCGGGAAAAGAAGGAGGAGAGAGGGGGGGCTGCTTCCTACTTTCGTATATTAAATGTACAGCGTGATGTTAGGCTGCTATTGGTAGCCTGCGTTTAGCAAATCAGAGGATGGATAAAAGTGCATTGGTGGAATTGCACTAGAAGGCATAGGATGGAAATGGCTACAAATTTCAACAGGTGTGTGAATACATGTGGGTTAACACAGGTGTGTAAATAGAGACGTGTGAATTATACAGATGCATGTGAAGTCTACGTAAAGGCGGTCTCTGACTCTGACTCATGCATTCTAATTAGCTCCAATTATTTGGCCATCGGCCTTGGTTTAGGGGGGTGTACCTGGAGTGAGTTGGGATTCTGGACTGCAGTGTGGCTAGAACGGGACTTGAGCCCCCCGGTCGCACCCGCCCTGCAGGAAAGAATGACCATTCACGAAGGTGTATGGTAGAGCCCAGTTGATGCCAGCCCTGAGGCTGAGCCCCGGGTTTAGGGTTCAGGTGCTCCTCCCATTTACTCCCTGAGACACAAAAGCAGGGAGACAACCAGAGGAGACAGTAGATGGACCGAGGGAGCGGATGGAATACCAAAAGGCAGAGATCATAACTCCTAATTTTGGGGTTGGCACATGACCAAAAGATAAAACCAAAAGCGGGGATAAAAACAAATAGAGGAGGATCACACAACCTCTGGGGCTCAACCTCAGGTCTGGCATCAACTGGGCTCTACCGTACACTTTTGTGATGGTCGTCTTTCCTGCTGGGTGGGTGCAACCGGGGGGCTCAAGTCCCGATCTAGCCACACTGCAGTCCAGCATCACATTCACTCCAGGTACACCCCCGCCCCTAGAACCAAGGCGGGGCAGATAAGAAAGGAGTTTCTTTTGGAGTGGACTTCACCTCCGGCGAGGCCACTTTAGAATTGAGCGCCCGAGTGGGCAACTCAATTGGATTGTGCACAACCCGAGAAACGCCGCCAGTAAGGCAGCCCTAAAAACAGTCAGAGACTGTCTTTACGTCTTCAAAGTGGCCCATCTAGGGAATACGCTCGCATAAGATCTTTGGTATAGACTGAGAGCCTGTGAGTTCTTTATAAGTATTGAGTAGTTGAAGCCTTCCTGTTGTGTGTATTCTGAAGAGCTCCATAAATGTTTTGCTAATCTACGAGTATATTAACAATCTGTGTGACTCGTGAAACTGCAACACCCGATCTAACAGGTCCGTGCAGGTGACACTAATTTGTTTAGCCAATACTCTTGCTAAACCTTGCTGCGACAATCAACTAGTAGGCTGCAGAACAAAAACAGAATGCCGATGAGTGGAACTTTATTTGAATACACGAGCTAGCAAACCGCGGTGCTTTTTGTCCGCCAAAAAAGCAATTAATGTATAGAAATCAAGCTTATATTATGCATAAATATGAGGCGCTTCTTACCTTCTCGCTTGTATACTGTACAACCAATTTCCAGGTCTATTAATTGACGTCCTTTAGGCCACCAACTGCGCCGCCAGCTAAGAAACTTCGTCAATTGCTATAAAGCCTTTTTGCACCGTTCTTTTTATATATAAGTATCCAACTTGAACTCTCGATGGGGGGGACTTGTTGATTTCCTTCAAGTGTAAAAGTAATGCTAATAGATTTGGTATAGCCCAAAGCTGCTTCCTAGTTGCTGTAAATTGCGCAATGTTGCTCGGGGATCGAATGGCGTTCTTTCTACGGCAATGTACATGAAAATAGTTTTGTGAATACGGCATGCAAATACTAGCTTACAGGTGTGTGTGAATTCAGGTGTGTGAATACAGGCGTGAGTGACTGCATGTGTGTGTGTGAACACAGGTGTGAGTGAATACAGGTGTGTGTGTGTGTGTATGTGTGTGTGTGAATATAGTTGTGTACAGTTGTGTGAATACAGGTGGGTGAATACAGGAGTGTGTTTGTGAATACAGGAGTGTGTGAATAAAAGTGTGTGTGAATAAAAGTGTGTGTGAAAACAGGCTTCTGAAGAGTAGTCTATAAGCACTGGTTGATGAGCACAGGTTGATGAGCACAGGTCGATGAGCACAGGTCAAGGAGCACAGGTCGATGAGCACAGGTCGATGAACACAGGTCGATGAGCACAGGTCGGTGAGCACAGGTCGGTGAGCACAGATCCTCAAACACAGAGTTCAACATGTGCCAGTTAGCATTTTTACTTTTTTAACAGACCTTTAAATCCAAAGGAACGTTTAACAGCCACGCTTTAATTAGGGCAATTATTATGTATTGTCAATAAAAATTAATACAGAATTTTATAATAGGTAACAGTTGATCCGTTATATTGTAAAAATATCTGCAGATATTCTTCGTACATTAATCATGTCTTGATCCAACACCAGGTCGAGCATCAAAGTCTCGAATTCCAGCCGTTGGTTGTTTCAGCTGTTGCGGACTGGCTTGGCTAAAATGGTTAAAAAATTGAAAAATTTGAACCTTTCTGGTGAATGATGAGGTGCCAGCTCTAGTATCTGGTGAATGATAAGGTGACAGCTCTAGTATCTGGTGAATGATGAAGTGACAGGTCTAGTATCTGGTGAATGATGAGGTGACAGCTCTAGTATCTGGTGAATGATGAGGTGACAGCTCTAGTATATGGTGAATGATGAGGTGACAGCTCTAGTATCTGGTGAATGATGAGGTGACAGCTCTAGTATCTGGTGAATGATGAAGTGACAGGTCTAGTATCTGGTGAATGATGAAGTGACAGTTCTAGTATCTGGTGAATGATGAAGTGACAGGTCTAGTATCTGGTGAATGATGAAGTGACAGGTCTAGTATCTGGTGAATGATGAAGTGACAGGTCTAGTATCTGGTGAATGATGAAGTGACAGGTCTAGTATCTGGTGAATGATGAAGTGACAGGTCTAGTATCTGGTGAATGATGAAGTGACAGGTCTAGTATCTGGTGAATGATGAAGTGACAGGTCTAGTATCTGGTGAATGATGAAGTGACAGGTCTAGTATCTGGTGAATGATGAAGTGACAGGTCTAGTATCTGGTGAATGATGAAGTGACAGGTCTAGTATCTGGTGAATGATGAAGTGACAGGTCTAGTATCTGGTGAATGATGAAGTGACAGGTCTAGTATCTGGTGAATGATGAAGTGACAGGTCTAGTATCTGGTGAATGATGAAGTGACAGGTCTAGTATCTGGTGAATGATGAAGTGACAGGTCTAGTATCTGGTGAATGATGAAGTGACAGGTCTAGTATCTGGTGAATGATGAAGTGACAGGTCTAGTATCTGGTGAATGATGAAGTGACAGGTCTAGTATCTGGTGAATGATGAGTGATGAGGTGACAGCTCTAGTATCTGGTGAATGATGAAGTGACAGGTCTAGTATCTGGTGAATGATGAAGTGACAGGTCTAGTATCTGGTGAATGATGAGTGATGAGGTGACAGCTCTAGTATCTGGTGAATGATGAAGTGACAGGTCTAGTATCTGGTGAATGATGAAGTGACAGGTCTAGTATCTGAGCAAACTGATTGTGGAGGCCTACCAGTTCCGCTGGTGCCATCTCAAATTCATATTTCCCATTGTTCTCGCGATCCTGCTTGAGTATGGACACGGCCTTGTCAAACTCCAGTTCCTGCTGTTCCTTCTGCTGGCTCATCTGGCGCTGAATATCCTCAGGCGTCGGCTTCATGAAATGTCGAACCATCGGGGTGAAGTAGTCTCTGGGGATGTTCTTTTCAGCCTCCTTGTCTGGAAAGTTGAGATTTGTTCGAGTAGGTGACCAAATGAGTAAAATAAGCTATCTAAATGAAAAGAATGCTACCTACATGTATCAGAGTAGGAAGCTACTTAAATCAGTAGACATCTACATCAATAAGTAGATAGCTACATAAATGAGTAGAAAGCTACCCAAATGAGTAGAAAGCTACCCAAATGAGTAGAAAGCTACCCAAATGAGTAGAAAGCTACCCAAATGAGTAGAAAGCTACCCAAATGAGTAGAAAGCTACCCAAATGAGTAGAAAGCTACCCAAATGAGTAGAAAGCTACCCAAATGAGTAGAAAGCTACCCAAATGAGTAGAAAGCTACCCAAATGAGTAGAAAGCTACCCAAATGAGTAGAAAGCTACCCAAATGAGTAGAAAGCTACCCAAATGAGTAGAAAGCTACCCAAATTAGTAGAAAGCTACCCAAATTAGTAGAAAGCTACCCAAATGAGTAGAAAGCAACTTAAATGAGTAGACATCTACATCAATAAGTAGATAGCTACATAGATGAGTAGAAAGCTACATAAATGAGTAGATAGCTACATAAATGAGTAGAAAGCTACATAAATGAGTAGAAAGCTACCCAAATGAGTAGAAAGCAACTTAAATGAGTAGACATCTACATCAATAAGTAGATAGCTACATAGATGAGTAGAAAGCTACATAAATGAGTAGAAAGCTACCCAAATGAGTAGAAAGCTATCGAAATGAGTCGAAATCTACCCGATTGAATAGACAGCTACTGAAATGGGTAGAAAGCTACCCAAATGAGTAGAAATCTACCCGATTGAATAGACAGCTACCGAAATGGGTAGAAAGCTACTAAAATGAGTAGAAAAGCTCAAAAGCAGCTGCATGCCACTCACCTCTGGTCAGCAGGCTAACCACAAGGCCAACCAGAATGGCGGTCAACCATCCGTACATTGCATACCAGGTGTAAGACACTTTGTAAGCCGGCAGGATGTAAGGCTCGCTGAAATTTAGTTTATAAATATCTAATTATATATATAATCGTTTATATATATTATAAAAGATATCTATTCTACATAGATACGAGTATCTAATTAGACATTTATCTCTACTTTGCATATGATCTACTCAATCTGCTTTAGAAGTACGAGCCGTAGTATAAATCAAGCAGGTAAAATCGGCGCACCTTGGCACAGCGGTGGTCGCAGGAGATGTAGCAGTCGTGGCGCCAACAGTGCTGCTCGAGTTGAGTCCAGCTTCTGGGTCCGAGGTGCAGTTGTAGGTGTACATAGGCTTGGTGGGAGCTTGGACTCCATGCACATAGTAGCCGAATCCGATCCAGAATACGAATATCTGACTGACAAGGTGACCAGCAGCGGCTCCCTGCAATTGTTGTAATGTTTCTTTACGTAATGTGCAGTTTTACATTTTTATGTAATGCGTAGTTTCCCATTTTTATGTAATGTGTGTAGTTTTACACTCTTTTATGTAATGTGTGTAGTTTCCTATTTTCATGTAATGTGTGTAGTTTTACATTTTAATGTAATGTGTGTAGTTTTACATTTTTATGTAATGTCTAGTTTTACATTTTTATGTAATGTGTGTAGTTTTACATTTTTATGAAATGTGTAGTTTTACATTTTTATGTAATGTGTGTAGTTTTAATTTATATGTAATGTGTGTAGTTTTAAAATTTTATGTAATGTGTGTAGTTTTACATTTTTGTGTAATGTGTAGTTTTACATTTATATGAAATGTGTAGTTTTACATTTATATGTAATGTCTAGTTTCCCATTTTTATGTAATGTGTGTAGTTTTACACTTTTATGTAATGTGTAGATTTAAATTTTTATGTAATGTGTGTAGTTTCCTATTTTTATGTAATGTGTGTAGTTTCCCATTTTTATGTAATGTGTGTAGTTTCCCATTTTTATGTAATGTGTGTAGTTTTACACTTCTATGTAATGTGTGTAGTTCTACAGTTTCATGTTATGTGTAGATTTACATTTATATGTAATGTGTAGTTTTACGTTTTTATGTAATGTGTGTAGTTTTACATTTATATGTATTGTGTAGTTTTACATTTATATATAATGTGTAGTTTTACATTTTTGTGTAATGTGTAGTTTTATATTTTAATGTAATATGTAGTGTAACATTTTTATGCAAAGTGTAGCGTTACAATTTCATGTAATGTGTAGTTTCCCATTTTTTGTAATGTGTGTAGTTTTACATTTTTATGTAATGTGTACTTTCCAATTTGAAAGTATGGGGCATTTTTCCTATTTTATATAATTGTGGTACTTCTCCACAGGTTTTCGTTTCAAAGTCAGTTTTTAGTTTGACTTCCATTTTTGCACTAATTAGTTTTATTCACCTTCCAGTTGGCGACGCGGAAGAACATTCCTAGAGTGAAGACTCCCAGCAGTGGGCCTCCGACCATGCCGAAAATTCCCAGTGCTGCCTGTGGGTGGTCAACAGGAGTTTTCTGAATCCATGGCACATCCAATATCATCTACTGACACACCCAATATCATCTACTGACACATCCAATATCATCTACTGACACATCAAATAATCATCCATCTACTGACACATAAAATATCATCCATCAACTGACACACCCAATATCATCTACTGACACATCCGATATCATCTACTGACACACCTAACATCATCTACTGACACACCCAACATCATCTACTGACACACCCGATATAATCTACTGACACACCCAGTGTCATCTACTGACACACCCAATATCATCTGCTGACACACCCAACATCATCTACTGACACAGCCGATATCATCTATTGACACACCCAATATCACCTACTGACACACTCAATATCACCTACTGACACACCCAACATCATCTACTGACACACCCAACATCATCTACTGACACACCCGATATAATCTACTGACACACCCAGTGTCATCTACTGACACACCCAATATCATCTGCTGACACACCCAACATCATCTACTGACACAGCCGATATCATCTATTGACACACCCAATATCACCTACTGACACACTCAATATCACCTACTGACACACCCAACATCATCTACTGACACACCCAACATCATCTACTGACACATCCGATATCATCTACTTACACACCCAATATCATCTACTGACGCACCCAATATCATCTACTGACACACCCAACATCATCTACTGACACACCCAACATCATCTACTGACACACCCGATATAATCTACTGACACACCCGATATAATCTACTGACACACCCAGTGTCATCTACTGACACATCCGATATCATCTACTGACACACCCAACATCATCTACTGACACAGCCGATATCATCTATTGACACACCCAATATCACCTACTGACACACCCAATATCATCTGCTGACACACCCAAAATCATCTACTGACACAGCCGATATCATCTACTGACACACCCAATATCATCTACTGACACACCCAACATCATCTACTGACACACCCAACATCATCTACTGACACACCCAATATCATCTACTGACACAGCCGATATCATCTACTGACACATCCAATATCATCTACTGACACATCAAATAATCATCCATCTACTGACACATCAAATAATCATCCATCTACTGACACATCAAATATCATCCATCTACTGACACATAAAATATCATCCATCAACTGACACACCCAATATCATCTACTGACACATCCGATATCATCTACTGACACACCTAACATCATCTACTGACACACCCAACATCATCTACTGACACACCCAACATCATCTACTGACACACCCGATATAATCTACTGACACACCCAGTGTCATCTACTGACACACCCAATATCATCTGCTGACACACCCAACATCATCTACTGACACAGCCGATATCATCTATTGACACACCCAATATCACCTACTGACACACTCAATATCACCTACTGACACACCCAACATCATCTACTGACACACCCAACATCATCTACTGACACATCCGATATCATCTACTTACACACCCAATATCATCTACTGACGCACCCAATATCATCTACTGACACACCCAACATCATCTACTGACACATCCGATATCATCTACTTACACACCCAATATCATCTACTGACGCACCCGATATCATCTACTGACACACCCAATATCATCTACTGACACATCCAATATCACCTACTGACACACCCAACATCATCTACTGACACAGCCGATATCATCTACTGACACACCCAATATCATCTACTGACACACCCAACATCATCTACTGACACACCCAACATCATCTACTGACACACCCAATATAATCTACTGACACAGCCGATATCATCTACTGACACATCCAACATTATCTACTGACACAGCCGATATCATCTACTGACACAGCCGATATCATCTACTGACACAGCCGATATCATCTACTGACACAGCCGATATCATCTACTGACACAGCCGATATCATCTACTGACACAGCCGATATCATCTACTGACACACCCAACATCATCTACTGACACACCCAACATCATCTACTGACACACCCAATATCATCTACTGACACAGCCGATATCATCTACTGACACAGCCGATATCATCTACTGACACAGCCGATATCATCTACTGACACAGCCGATATCATCTACTGACACAGCCGATATCATCTACTGACACAGCCGATATCATCTACTGACACAGCCGATATCATACCTGCAGCACGGGTCCCATCACGGAAGCCAGAACCGCAAAGCCCAAGCTTGTCAAGCCATAGACTGCAGCTAAAAAATTGAAACAGTCATAACAATTGTTTATTGATTACTCGTAAGTTATTCATAATTACAACCAGTTTCTGAAATGTTTACTCACCAATAATCTTGCATAGAATAGTTTTTTTCTTCTCAGTGTAGTTAATTAATGCCCGATCGAGAATGTCATTCACGGTCACGGAGGCCAAAGAGTTCATGCCAGAGGACACAGTGCTAAAATTGCGATCCGCTTTACCTGTTTAAACTATAATTGCAGCTTAAGCTAGAATTCATTCATGCCTTTACCTGAGCGCGCCGCTAAAAACTGACGCAACAAAAATCCCAGGTAGAGGAGGAAACGAATGCAGGTAGTCCATTACAAACAGCGGCATTAGCTGGAATGTTTCATTTTGTGGAAATTGATCTACTTATAGTAGCATGATGCAAAATAATTCAGAGTTAATTATTGAATTAAGAAAGTGGTTTTTGTCTAATTTTATCTACTATTAGTAGCATAATTGAGAATGATTTCAATTTATAATTGAATAAAGTAGTTATTGTCTAATTTTACCTACTCAGTAGCATCATTCAGAATGTATACCGATATTTATTTTTCAGAACAAAAATTCAATCACACCTGATCATTAGCCGTAATTCGTCCGCTCAGCAGGGGGTCGCAGGTGCCGTAGGCGGCAAATATGGTCATGCCGCAGATTGAGCAAGTCAGCATCAGTAGGAACAGGCCAGGCATGTTGATCCAATAGGCGCTTGAATTGGATATTTATAATTAATATAAAACTATCACGCACGCGCGTGGTACACTACTAACTATAACAAGTAGAAAGTAAGACATTTTTGCTTAACTTTTAGTATTTTAACTCACATCTTGATTTGTCGAAGCGAGCTGAGACTCAGGCAGCGCTGAACCATGGTCTGGTTGATGCCATAGATAGACAGCCAAACAAAGGTGTTGGCCACAATTTGAGTCCACACAGTGTGCCGTTCAGTTGGGTCCAGCGATAGGCTGCGATGAAAATCATGGATTATCTTGAGTTAATTCTACTTATATGTTCGTGAGCAGAATTCTTAATCCTAAAAGGTATTCTTGAGTTCCTATATTTTAACCTCAAATCATGGAATCCTTGATTCATATTTTCAAAATTGTTAGTCACCTATTCTTAGAATCCTAGATCTCATTCTTAGAACCTAGATTCCTTTCTTAGAATTTCTAAATCCCCATTCTTAGAACCTTAGGCTAGATCCCTTTTTGTTAGAATTTCTAGATCTCATTCTTAGAATCCTAGATCCCCATTCTTAGAATCCTATATCTCATTCTTAGAATCCTAGATTCCCATTCTTAGAATCCTAGATCCCCATTCTTAGAATCCTATATCTCATTCTTAGAATCCTAGATTCCCATTCTTAGAATCCTAGATCCCCATTCTTAGAATCCTAGATCCCCATTCTTAGAATCCTAGATCCCCATTCTTAGAATCCTAGATCCCTGTTCTTAGAATGCTAGATCCCTTTTCTTAGAATTTCTAGATTTCAATTCTTAGAATCATAGATCCCATTCTTAGAATCCTAGATTCCCATTCTTAGAATCATAGATCCCATTCTTAGAATGCTAGATCCCTTTTCTTAGAATCCTAGATTCCCATTCTTAGAATCCTAGATCCCCATTCTTAGAATCCTAGATTCCCATTCTTAGAATCCTAGATCCCTGTTCTTAGAATGCTAGATCCCTTTTCTTAGAATTTCTAGATCTCAATTCTTAGAATCATAGATCCCATTCTTAGAATCCTAGATTCCCATTCTTAGAATCATAGATCCCATTCTTAGAATGCTAGATCCCTTTTCTTAGAATTTCTAGATCCCCATTCTTAGAATCCTAGATCCCCATTCTTAGAATCTTAAATCCCCGTTCTTAGAATCCTAGATCCCTATTCTTGGAATCCTAGATCCCTGTTCTTAGAATGCTAGATCCCTTTTCTTAGAATTTCTAGATCTCAATTCTTAGAATCATAGATCCCATTCTTAGAATCCTAGATTCCCATTTTTAGAATCCTAGATCCCCATTCTTAGAATCTTAGATCCCCGTTCTTAGAATCCTAGATCCCTATTCTTGGAATTCTAGATCCCTGTTCTTAGAATGCTAGATCCCTTTTCTTAGAATTTCTAGATCTCAATTCTTAGAATCATAGATCCCATTCTTAGAATCCTAGATTCCCATTCTTAGAATCCTAGATCCCCATTCTTAGAATCTTAGATCCCCGTTCTTAGAATCCTAGATCCCTATTCTTGGAATCCTAGATCCCCATTCTTAGAATTTCTAGATTCCTATTCTTAGAATCCTAGATCCTTTTCTTAGAACTTCCATTCCTAGATGGCCCCAAGTGGCATATGGGGATGTTGATATCCCCAATAGCATATCAATATTGTCGTACTAAATCTCCTTTCTTAGAAACTCATACTGATAAATAGAGAAACTTATAAAAAAAATACATTTTAGAAAAGTGAAATTTTTGATATTTCAAAGCGCTACTTTACTTTAAGTAGAAAAGTAGAAAATAATCTCAAAAATAGAAGTCTCCGCTCACTTAAAAAACTCGATTCTTCGTCCCTGGTCCGCCTTTTCCCACATGGCTGCGAAGCCTCCGACAACCATGATTCCGCGAATTAGAGTGGCCACCAGGCCTGTCAGCATCATGACAATCTGGAACACGTCCGTCCATACAACCGCTTTGATGCCACCCTAAATTTGAGGCGTTGTTAAGCGTTGATTCGATGCACTTTGAAATGTAATAGGTGCAAGTTCTATTAATTGCATGCAAAAGACTCACAATGCTGGTGTAGAATGTGGCTACCAGTCCAATGGAAGCTACGGCTATCCAAACGTTAAATCCGGTTACTGAAAAGTTTTAATTTGAACGGAACCAGTTCATTCTGCTAATCTAAAGTACAATCTACTGCTAATCTATTTACAATCTACAGTATAGTCTACTGCCAATCTATTTAAAATCCGTCAATCAACCGCTAGTCTGTCATCGATCTACCAAGAATCTAGAATACTACAGACAAATCTACAGTACAATCTAAATAGTAGCCTAGAAGCTCGTAAGTCCCACCTTGGCTCAGAGCCAATGACGGTGCGTAGATCACGATGCCCATGTACAGGACCATCTGTACGCAGAAGCTGATCGACCCAGCAATCTGGACGCACTTGTGAAAGCGCAGTCGCAGGTACTGATACGACGTGTTCACCCTTAGTCGATGAAAAACCGGTATGAACACCTCGTTGGCTGCCAAAATCACGAAGAAGTAAGATACGCCAATCCAGACGTACTGCGTTCCGTAGACGTAAATCTCTGACGGCGTTCCTGGATGCAATGTCAGTTAAGTGGTTTCTCGATAAGTATTCGAGTCAAAAACATCCCTAATTATATAGTACGTCTCTCAACAAAGTCCTACAGTACGTCCCTTAACATCTTCTTACAGTCGTCTCTTAACGACGTCCTACAGTACGTCTCTCAATGACGTCCTACAGTACGTGTCTGAATGACGTCCTACAGTACGTGTCTGAATGACGTCCTACAGTACGTCTCTCAATGACGTCCTACAGTGCGTCTCTCAATGAGGTTCTGCAGTACGTCTCTCAATGAGGTCCTACAGTGCGTCTCTCAATGAGGTCCTACAGTACGTCTCTCAATGAGGTCCTACAGTACGTCTCTCAATGAGGTCCTACAGTACGTCTCTCAATGAGGTTCTGCAGTACGTCTCCCAACGACTTCCTTTCTATGACAGGCTTCCACTCTAGAGCACTAATCTACTAAAGCAAGTAATGAATCAAGTAAAAACTCTAGGCAACCTAGAGCGCTAGAATGGAAGCGAGACGTGGAGAGACGTGCTGTAGGATCACGTGCAGAGATGCAGGATGATGACTTAGATGGCGACGCTTAGTTCGGAAGATTTAAAAGATTCTGCCGAGAGTCTCACCGAGCAGGGTGATGGCCGAGATGAAGCTGGCCAACAAGGACAGAGCGATAGGCCCGACAGTCAGCTGCTTGCTAGCCAGGAGATACTCCTCCTGCGAGGTGTTCCGTCGAGCTCTGAAGGCGAAGAAAATGCCGACACCACCGGAGAAGGCCAGCACCAAGCCGAATACCAGATAGTCGTACCATTGCAGACTGTGCTCAGTTTGAGTCGCCATCAAACAATCAAGCGAATATTTTTTCTACTATTTTATCAGTACCTTTTGTCAATCTATTTGACGATATGTGCGGTGCAGTGAGCCAGTTTTATACAGACTGTTTTTCGCCTCATTTGCTTGCGTTTTGACTCGGCCAATGAAGACAGACTTTGCTGCAACGTTTTGGCCCGCCTGCGGTAATGGCAAGGTGAGTGTGCTCTCAGCAAATTCAGAAATTTGATCAGCTAGAATTATAGGCACACCCGATAATGGGAACGTGATCTTGACTTAGAGACGGACAGAGAAAGACAGAGACACACGGAGACACACAGAGAGACACACAGAGAGACACAGAGAAACACAGAGACACAGAGAGACATAAAGACACACAGAGACACACAGAGAGACACACAGAGAGACACAGAGAAACACAGAGACACAGAGAGACAGAAAGACACACAGAGACACACAGAGCGACACAGAGACACAGAGACACACAGAGAGACACAAAGACGCACAGAGACACACAGGGACACAAAAAGAGACAGAAAAACACACATAGAGACAGAAAGACTTATAGACACACAGAGCGACAAAAAGGCACACAAAGACACACAGAGACACAAAAAGAGACAGAAAGACACACAGAGACACACAAAGACACATAAAGAGACACAGAGACACACAGACACACAGAGAGACAGAGAGACACACAGAGACACACAGAGAGACAGAAAGACACACAGAGACACACAGAGACACAAAAAGAGACAGAAAGACACACATAGAGACAGAAAGACTTATAGACACACAGAGACACACAGAGAGACACACAAAGAGACACAGAGACACAGACACACAGAGAGACAGAGAGACACACAGGGACACAAAAAGAAACAGAAAGACACACAGAGCGACAAAAAGACACACAAAGACACACAGAGACACACAGAGACACACAGAGAGACACACAAAGAGACACAGAGACACAGAGACACACAGAGAGACACACAAAGAGACACAGAGACACAGAGACACACAGAGAGACAGAAGGACACACAGAGACACACAGGGACACAAAAAGAGACAGAAAGACACACAGAGACACAAAAAGACACAGAAAGACACACAGGGACACAAAAAGAGACAGAAAGACACACAGAAACACACAGAGACACACAGAGAGACAGAAAGACACACAAAGACACACAGAGACACAAAAAGAGACAGAAAGACACACAGAGACACACAGAGACACACAGAGAGAGACACAAAGAGACACAGAGACACAGAGACACACAGAGACACACAGACAGAAGGACACACAGAGACACACAGGGACACAAAAGGAGACAGAAAGACACACAGAAACACACAGAGACACACAGAGAGACAGAAAGACACACAAAGACACACAGAGACACAAAAAGAGACAGAAAGACACACAGAGACACACAGAGACACACAGAGAGACACACAAAGAGACACAGAGACACAGAGACACACAGAGACACACAGACAGAAGGACACACAGAGACACACAGGGACACAAAAGGAGACAGAAAGACACACAGAGACACAAAAAGACACACAGAAAGACATACAGGGACACAAAAAGAGACAGAAAGACACACAGAGACACACAGAGAGACACACAAAGAGACACAGAGACACAGAGTGACACACAGAAAGAGACACAAAGACACACAGAGACACACAGAGTGACACACAAAGAGACACAGAGACACAGAGTGACACACAGAAAGAGACACAAAGACACACAGAGACACACAGAGTGACACACAAAGAGACACAGAGACACAGAGTGACACACAGAAAGAGACACAAAGACACGCAGAGACACACCGAGTGACACACAGAAAGAGACACAAAGACACACAGAGACACACAGAGTGACACACAGAAAGAGACACAAAGACACGCAGAGACACACAGAGACACAAAGACACACAGAGACACACAGAGAGACACACAAAGAGACACAGAGACACAGAGTGACACACAGAAAGAGACACAAAGACACACAGAGACACACAGAGTGACACACAAAGAGACACAGAGACACAGAGTGACACACAGAAAGAGACACAAAGACACGCAGAGACACACAGAGAGACACACAAAGAGACACAGAGACACAGAGTGACACACAGAAAGAGGCACAAAGACACGCAGAGACACACAGAGATTCAGACTCATTCAATCATTACCAAGATGTACTTTATTAATCTAATCATTATAAGAAAACTTAACAAACTACACAAAATGAACAAGCTTCCCATAAAAGTTCAAAAATGCCAAGTACAAGCTGAATATTGAAGACGCACAGACACATCGGTCGCACCAGCCAGCGACACCTGTCAATCAGTCCCCAACCAACCTGTCAGTCATCATTTTCAAAGATTCAAACTAACCGTAAATGAAAGTCAGCCATCAATTGCAAGCAAGTTGTCATTCATTCCGCAAAATTGAATTAATTTGTCGAGTTTACAGCAGAGATTTCATAGGCAAGATAAGAGCCGCCAGTGCTAGGGGTTGGTGCCGTACCAATCTTAGCAGCATAAGAGTTAGAGATTAGAATTGTCGCATAATTTATTGAGCTCGATGTACTTAACTCGGCAGTTGGAGGTGAAGACATTCTGCTTAGCAACTGCAGTTGCATACAGGCCGGCAAAAACTGGCTTTTCCAGTCCTTTTGCGCAGTATTTGACTCGGCTGTAGGTTGAGACCTGTTTCGCTTTGAAACATTTTATATTGACTAATTTTCGTAGAAGATTTGTATAGCATGCTGCTAATATTAAAATAGGTCATAAAATATCTTGTGCACTATTTACCTTATCTTTCTATACTTTCGTCTATTCTGTCGTCTGTACTGTTTTGAATCATTGAAAAGGAGAGGAGAGGAGAGAGGAGAGAAGAGAAAGGAGAGCGGAGAGTGGAGAGAAGAGAGGAGAAGAGAGAGGAGAGAGGAGAAAAGAAGAGAGAAGAGAGAGGAGAGAGGAGAGTAGAGAGGAGAGAGGAGAGAGGAGAGTGGAGAGAAGAGAGGAGAGAGGAGAGAGGAGAGGAGAAAGGAGAGAGAAGAGTGGAGAGGAGAGAGAAGGGAAGGGAGAGGAGAGGAGAGAGGAGAAGAGAGAGGAGAGTGGAGAGTGGAGAGAAGAGAGAGGAGAGAGGAATGTGGAGAGGAGAGGAGAGGAGAGGAGAGGAGAGGAGAGGAGAGGAGAGGAGAGGAGAGGAGAGGAGAGGAGAGGAGAGGAGAGGAGAAGAGAGAGAGGAGAGGAGAGGAGAGGAGAGGAGAGGAGAGGAGAGGAGAGGAGAGGAGAGGAGAGGAGAGGAGAGGAGAGGAGAGGAGAGGAGAGGAGAGGAGAGGAGAGGAGAGGAGAGGAGAGGAGAGGAGAGGAGAGGAGAGGAGAGGAGAGGAGAGGAGAGGAGAGGAGAGGAGAGGAGAGGAGAGGAGAGGAGAGGAGAGGAGAGGAGAGGAGAGGAGAGGAGAGGAGAGGAGAGGAGAGGAGGAATGGTAAGCAGATAACTCATACACATGCAATTTATCACTTCCTGAGCGATGCCGCCCAGTCATCCAAAAAGGGAAGTCATAAAAAAGCTCAGAAGACAATTGAATTCTCGAAAGCAAAATTTGACTCTGTAACATGTTAATTTAAAGGAAAGCATGATTTATAACTTGACAAGTAGTGCGCAGACAGTCAAGTCCGGGTAGAGTACCAGAGACTGGATAAATGCGTCATGGATGCGCCAATTAGATATGCTAGGCGCCAATTAGATATGCTAGGCGCCAATTAGATATGCTAGGCGCCAATTAGATATGCTAGGCGCCAATTAGATATGCTAGGCGCCAATTAGATATGCTAGGCGCCAATTAGATATGCTAGGCGCCAATTAGATATGCTAGGCGCCAATTAGATATGCTAGGCGCCAATTAGATATGCTAGGCGCCAATTAGATATGCTAGGCGCCAATTAGATATGCTAGGCGCCAATTAGATGTGCTAGGCGCCAATTAGATGTGCTAGGCGCCAATTAGATATGCTAGGCGCCAATTAGATATGCTAGGCGCCAATTAGATATGCTAGGCGCCAATTAGATATGCTAGGCGCCAATTCAACCCCCAGACTGTCTCACGCCATGCTCCAGAAGAACATACACGAGCTCTGTCTGCAAGAGAACGCAAAGCAGAGTGCACAGAGGATGTCAATCTACTCCTGAACCCATTACTAGTTGAAAGGCCTCAGAAAAAAACTTATATTTGCATAAGTGTGACTTAGTGGCTGTTGCAGTAGTCAATATTTGCCTAGCAAATGAGCTGAGGCCTTATCTACATCTGTCGGCAAGATATATAGCGGATCAACTTACTCAAGCCTTAGCGGCTTAGCCGCCTTATCAACTTGGGTACCTGTTTGGTCTCCAAGTCAACTACTGGATATTTTTAAAAAACTTTTTTCAGTTTACCTTTTTTGTTTGTCGAGGGTATAAAGAACTATTTGTGGATTCTTTGAGTTTAGTTTTAGCAAATAGGACTTGCTCATATTTTGCCTGAGCAAAGTTTGCTTTGTCTGCAAGAGAAAGGCATTGTATAAAAAAATGGTGTCATTGGAAATTAGACTGTGCCTGTATTGAACCTTTAAAAGTTGAGTTCATCATTGCTTTTTTTGTTAATCACGAAAATTATACAGATGAGATCTGCAGCACACTACTCAAAGTCTACTTATAAGACAGCAACATTATTTTTAAATAAGATAGTCGAACGAACTTTAATTTCTTCTTTTTCGACAAACAGAATGATGAAAAAATACTTAAAAAGGACAGAGAAGATGAAGAAGTAGAGATAAGAGAAGACGAGAGAAGGATTACTAGTAAAAAGGAAGGGGAAGAGAGAAGAGAGAGGAGAGAGGAGAGAGGAGAGAGGAGAGAGGAGAGAGGAGAGAGGAGAGAGGAGAGAGGAGAGAGGAGAGAGGAGAGAGGAGAGAGGAGAGTGGAGAGAGGAGAGAGGAGAGAGGAGAGAGGAGAGAGGAGAGAGGAGAGTGGAGAGTGGAGAGAAGAGAGAGGAGAGAGGAGCGAGGAGAGGAGAGAGGAAAGGAGAGAGGAGAAGAGAGAGGGGAGTGGAGAGAAGAGAGAGGAGAGAGGAGAGTGGAGAGGAGGGAGAAGGGAAGAGAGAGGAGAGGAGAGAGGAAAAGAGAGAGGAGAGAGGAGAGAGGAGAGGAGAGGAGAGGAGAGGAGAGGAGAGGAGAGGAGAGGAGAGGAGAGGACAGGGAGAATGGAGACAGGAAATTAGGAAGAAAGGTGAGGAGGGAAGCGAGCAGGTAAGCGCCATGGAAGGGAGGCTGAGTGAATATGCTGAAGAATCAAGAATGCCATGGAAGCCAAAGAATGTCAGTGTCACACTCACAACTGCTTTTACACAGAGAGAACTGAATAGTTCATACATTATAAACTATAAAACAGTTCATATTTAGCCAAGAACAACTCATGAATAACAATCAAGCTAGCATACATGTACATGTAGATTAACATCGACATTGAACAGTAAAAGAACTCACTTAACAGCCTCAGAAAATTTATGGACCAACTATTTGCTCTGGAGAAAACTTTTCTGAACAGCTAGGAAAAGCAAATAGAAAAGCAGAAACGAATTGATAAAACCACAAAAAATAATTTTCTCTAAGTAGAATCTTTTAATCGATTCAAGTATGACCCTTCAAAGATTGAATTTGATGTTTGTCTAACCTACCAGGCAGGCAGTCGGTAGCCTTCATCTATGCATGCAATATTTGTTGAAGGCAAACAAACTCGCCATAATCATCTGATTGGCAAGCTTGCTTGATGAAGCTATCTATGTAAGGTTTTGATTTTTTCATAATGAGGATCAATTTCTAGGTTGCCGGGAACTCACGACCAACTTTGATGCTCCGAATTTAGACTTATTCACTGTTAGCGCCAACATGATTCACTCATTGTTAGCGCCAACAGGATTCACTCATTGTTAGCGCCAGCAGGATTCACTCATTGTTAGCGCCAACATGATTCACTCATTGTTAGCGCCAACATGATTCACTCATTGTTAGCGCCAACATGATTCACTCATTGTTAGCGCCAACATGATTCACTCATTATTAGCGCCAACATGATTCACTCATTATTAGCGCCAACATGATTCACTCATTGTTGGCGCCAACAAGATTCACTCACTTCTACGCCAATTACAAAACAGACTAAGAGCTTAATTTGAAACCAGTGATAAGGTTTTTTTAATCGCTTGGCCGCTGCTCCGGTGGCAGAGTCAACTGATAAGGCACACCTGTCAGGGATTTGGCAAATTAACAAAGATAAGGTCTTTGTCGTCATGTTAACAGAGAGTAACTGCAGTTCTCGGGGCGAGAAATGTTGGCCTTAGTAACAAAGAACTCGTGTTAAAGCTAATTACTTCTTAAATTGAACTAGAATTTTTAATGACAGAATAACCTTATACAACACTGTTTTATCTGGTCACATCTGTCTGTCCTGGCATAAATTTGATCAGCAAAAACTGGTTCCTTAAATTATCAATTCGTTTCTTTGAGGAATTTTTTAAATTTCGATTCTTAGAATACTTAGTCAACTACACAAAGACAATGAGACAGACACTGAGACAGACACTGAGACAGACACTGAGACAGACACTGAGACAGACACTGAGACAGACACTGAGACAGGCACTGAGACAGACACTGAGACAGGCACTGAGACAGGCACTGAGACAGACACTGAGACGGACACTGAGACAGACACTGAGACAGACACTGAGACAGACACTGAGACAGGCACTGAGACAGACACTGAGACAGGCACTGAGACAGGCACTGAGACAGACACTGAGACGGACACTGAGACAGACACTGAGACAGGCACTGAGACGGACACTGACACAGATACTGAGACAGACACTGAGACAGACACTGAGACAGACACTGAGACAGGCATTGAGACAGACACTGAGACAGACACTGAGACAGACACTGAGACAGACACTGAGACAGACACTGAGACAGGCATTGAGACAGACACTGAGACAGACACTGAGACGGACACTGACACAGACACTGAGACGGACATAGAAGCAGAGAAGCAGGCAGGTGCTGCAACACAGAAAGCGATAATGAGGTGCCAACCGAAAGCCTGATTGATAAGATGAACAGTGTAATTTCTTTTTTTAAGTAAACGGGACAGCGGAGCTCAGAAAACCGCTACAGCAGAAAAAGATTTGCTAAAATTGGATAAAAAATCCTCAACATTACATCATTGGCTCACCTCGCTCCCACCCTCACTTTTCCAGCCTTCTTAACACCAGCTTTTAAAAGGATTTGTTGCGCAATTGCAGTGCAGGCCAACCCCTCAACTCACTCAACTCAACTCAAATCAACTCAAATCTAATATATTATTGAATCAATAATTGCAGGTTTATGAAGGTGTCGAAATCGAGAGGACCGAAGGCTTACCACTGACAGCATCTGACTGATGGCTGTTAACTAATGAATGTTAGTTTTTTGAGACTTCTCGAGTCACCGTATACTCGTATTCGAATTGATTGAGTCCGTATTTGAGTGGCGGGAATGAAATTCTAGGGAATGCGAAAAATGCTTCAAGTGATGAATTTCACAAATTGTTGAATAACTTTTACCCGATCGTTGAATTTTGACAAGAATTGTTTGTTAAATCCTTTGAGACAGACTAAACAATACCAATATTTTGTTAATAATAAACAGACAGACAGACAGACAGACATCCAGACAGACAGACAGACAGACAGACACTAAGACAGACAGACAGACAGACAGACAGACAGACAGACAGACAGACAGACAGACAGACAGACAGACAGACAGACAGACAGACAGACAGTCAGTCAGACAGACAGACAGACAGACAGACAGACAGACACTCTGACAGACAGACAGACAGACAGACAGACAGACAGACAGACAGACAGACAGACAGACAGACAGACAGACAGACAGACAGACAGACAGACAGACAGACAGACAGACAGACAGTCAGTCAGACAGACAGACAGACAGACAGACAGACAGACACTCTGACAGACAGGCAGACAGACAGACAGACAGACAGACAGACAGACAGACAGACAGACAGACAGACAGACAGACAGACAGACAGACAGACAGACAGACAGACAGACAGTCAGACAGACAGACAGACAGACAGACAGACAGACAGACAGACAGACAGACAGACAGACAGACAGACAGACAGACAGACAGACAGACAGACAGACAGACAGACAGACAGACAGACAGACAGACAGACAGACAGACAGACAGACAGACAGATAGACAATAGCTTCCATTAAAAGCATAAAATATTTTATAAAATAGGAAGACAAAACAGTCATAGATTAGTTGAGATTTTATTGCAAGCTCAAACACACATGCACAGTGTGCTTCAATTCATTAAAACAAAGATGGAAAAAACAGAGCTTATTTACAACAAAATGCAGAGCATCCAATTTCCAAGAAATACATAGAAGAGCGTGTGGCTGATGGCAAAAAATTAAAACACTAAAAATAGAGTAAAAATGCATCCTACTAACAGTAGTGCAGGCTCCCACGGAAGAGTTCGCTCAACCGCAAACAACTCGAAGCCGCAGACTCCGCCGATGAGCCAGTCGCGCCCGAATGTCGGCCAGCCCCAGCTGACTGGCCGGGTCGCCCTCCAGCTCGATGATTTTGTCGCCGGGTGCCAGGAGACCGCGGCACCTCTGCTGTGCTGCAGGATCGTGGAATCTGGTCAGAACCAGGTCTGTGAGGCAGAGGTGGTCAGTGAAATCAGCTTTTGCTACAGTATTGGCCAATGGTAGAGTTCGGACTTCTGCCCTTAAGTCTTCCTGCTTTCAGTCGGTCTGGCTCACTCTTTCCTGGATCTCTCCCTTTCCACTCTCTCCCTTCACACTATCTCCCTTCCCATTCTTTCCCTTCACACTCTCTCCCTTCCCATTCTTTCCCTTCACACTCTCTCCCTTCACACTCTTTCCCTTCCCATTCTTTCCCTTCACACTCTCTCCCTTCTCTCTCCCTTCACACTATCTCCCTTCACACTATCTCCCTTCCCATTCTTTCCCTTCACACTCTCTCCCTTCTCTCTTCCTTCACACTATCTCCCCTCACACTATCTCCCTTCACACTATCTCCCTTCACACTCTCTCCCTTTCCATTCTTTCCCTTCACACTCTTTCCCTTCACACTCTCTCCCTTCACACTCTCTCCCTTCTCTCTCCCTTCACACCATCTCCCTTCACACTCTCTCCCTTCACACTCTCTCCCTTCTCTCTCCCTTCACACCATCTCCCTTCACACTATCTCCCTTCACACTCTCTCCCTTCTCTCTCCCTTCACACTGTCTCTCTTCACACTCTCTCCCTTCCCATTCTTTCCCTTCACACTCTCTCCCTTCACACTCTCTTCCTTCACACTCTCTCCCTTCTCTCTCCCTTCACTCTATCTCCCTTCACACTCTCTCCCTTCACACTATCTCCCTTCACACTCTCTCCCTTCACACTATCTCCCTTCACACTCTCTCCCTTCTCTCTCCCTTCACACTATCTCCCCTCACACTATCTCCCTTCACACTCTCTCCCTTCCCACTCTTTCCCTCCACCCTCTCTCTCCCTTCACTCTCTCTCCCTTCAGTCTCTCACCCTTTACTCGCTCTCCCTACATTTACGTACTGCCTTCCATTCTGTCCAGTATTTTACAGCGGAATAACAGACTCTAAACAAGCCTCAATTTCGGATCTCGTAGTTGTCAATTAAATAAATTTAGAAGAATGCAAAGAATTTGAAATTTTGTTGAACTAGCCATTTTGCTTTTAAATTGACCTGTCACCTCCTCCTAAACTGGACATATTCCTATGGTCTTTATCTATACCGAAAAGTCTTTGTCTATATGCCGGGCAGCATGGTCTGGCTTGGTGCCAAGTGAGCTATAATTAACATCAAAGGTGGAGGCCGCAGCAAGGCGCCACTTCCTCAAGGTTAGAGAGACAGGCAACTCCTAGCTTTGCTCAGCGAGGAACCCCTCGGGGCAACTGTTTGCTCAAAGGTCTGCTCAAACTCTGCTCAATATTACAACACGCGACCCTTTAAAAAGTCGCTTTGTTCGTTCCCTGCCAAAGCATGAAGAAAATCATATAGAAATGCGTTCATGCTATTGCGTAATCATGGGGGTGCATCAGCTTGGAAAATATTATTAGAACCAGCCATCTGACAAATATTTTTAATCAAATTGTAAAAAAGTATAAACTCGTGTATGATTTTATGAGGTATATGAAGAAGTTGGTGGGAGTCGATAGAGACTTTCAGAGACTGGGGGAGCCAATGAGGGGCCAGATGAGTCAATGGGGATCATGCAGAGACTGGGGAGGTCAGTGGGTCATGCAGAGACTGGGAAGGTCAGTGGGTCATGCAGAGACCGGGGAGGTCAATGGGGGTCATGCAAAGACTGATGAAGTCAAAAGGGGTCGCGAATACGTCTAAGAGACTGACTACAAAGGAAATTTTTCTAATCAATCGCCATGTCAATGAAGTAATAAACATTTCACAAAACTTTCAAACTGCTCACCTCCTCGACTCTCCTTGGCAACATAAAATCCGAATCGTCCACCAATTGGCCGGTGAAGTCGCACAGTTCTCGAACCGTCCGGATGCAGTTTGAGAATCCTGCCGCCTCCGTCTGCCGTTGCCGGGCCAACCAGGTGACGAAACAGTCGCTGCAGAGTGGCGGCCGGTTTTTTAACAACCGCTCGCTCAGTGTCTGAGCCGGCCTGAGCTTCGGCAGCGGCGGCCTCTGTTGAACTCATCGTTCGTCGAATCCTGCCAGCAAGACGCTTGAAAGTCCAACTGTTTGCGGGTGTCTGCGGCTGCGGCTGCTGCGGGTGCTGCTTCGGTGACTGCTGCTGCAGCCTTGACGGAGTGGTTACCATAGCAACGGCTAATTCCGGCGTTCGTCGGCGGCAACGAGGATTAGTTGCTATCCGACAGGGCGTTGGCAGGGGCGTCCGCGTGGCCGTTGTCAAGGGAGACGATGCGAGAGTGCGGACTGCGCTTGGTGGAGTAACAGCGACTTCTCGGAGGCTGGTGAGCGGCATCGGCCGTCGGCCGTTGCCAAACCTAAAATTTCGGATAAATTTGATCGGGATTTATTAAAATAAATCTATCCTGAATGCTATCCTGATTTCTGTATAGCAATAAAGTCTTAAATGCTACGCAATCGGTAGCTTAAAGACATTGGGCACCAAATCGGTAGCTTAAAGACATTGGGCGCCAAATCGGTAGCTTAAAGAAATTGGGCACCAAATCGGTAGCTTAAAGACATTAGGCGCCAAATCGGTAGCTTAAAGACATTGGGCGCCAAATCGGTAGCTTAAAGACATTGGGCGCCAAATCGGTAGCTTAAAGATAGGGGTGTTCGGGTCGGCCATTTTTTCGGGGTTCGGGGTTTACCCCGAACCCGGTACCCCTACCCCGAACCCCGAACCCCGTCCCGAACATTTCTTCCAACCCCGAACCCCGAACCCGGTACCAAAACCCGACCCGACCCCGAACGTAACCCCGAACATTTTCACGCTTATTTTGGTCAATCATTTTAATAAATTCAGTTTTCAGTTTTGAATTTCAGTTTCAAATTCAGTTTTATATATTGAGATGTGCCTTAACAGCTTCAACCACTTAGCCTTGTGGTTTTATTTCCCTTAGCTACTCTACAACTAGGAAAAGAAATATGAAACACTTCTTGCAATGGGATTGGGGTTGAGATGGAAGGAATACCAAGACCCAAGATCTAATAGTAAGATACATGAAAGGTCACAACTAAAATCAGGACCATTTCGTACCTATACTTACAACGAAATTGCTTTCTTAGTAATATTACATCTATGAGTTTAGGCCTATTTAAGCTGCAAAAATAGAGTACAATAAAATTAGATTATACCCTGTAGTGTAGATATCAGTAGAGATAGAACTAGAGCGATAGAGATAGCACAGATAAAACAATGATGCAATGAAACAGGGGAGTTAATCACAAATATTTATTTATTTTTACTTTTGACTACAGTTAACAGTAAGTCAGTAGTGGTATAACAGAATTGCTATGTAAAAACTAAAGTGACGTCTTTACATAAAATTGTATGCTGATATGAGTAGGTAATCATTGTGATAATTGATTATTGGCGACTGATGCGTGGAGAATAATAGTGTATTTATAAATTTTAAGCTTCCTCATCCAATCCAGAAGTTCAGACCATGTTACACGTAGCACATGTAAAATTATTACTGAACGTAATTTTTTAAATCATCAACTGCAAGACTGAATGGGTCGAAAAACGACAATCGTTATTTACCAGAAAGTGTAAATGAATCCATGGTTCTATCTGCTATTTCCGTTTCAAATTGTATGTAAAATATAACTTAAGTTGTACCTGAAACTCAATGCATATCTTTCGCATTGTGGATTTTGCATAAGGAGTAAAAAGTGCTTGAAAATACTATTGAGAATGATAAATTGTTCAAAACCCCGAAAACCCCGAAAACCCGGTGGCCAAACCCGACCCGAACCCCGAACCCGGTACCCCTACCCCGAACCCCGAACCCGACCCGGAACACCTACCCCGAACCCCGAACCCGGTACCAAAACCCGACCCGAAACCCGACCCGACCCCGAACCCCGAACACCCCTACTTAAAGACATTGGGCGCCAAATCGGTAGCTTAAAGACATTGGGCACCAAATCGGTAGCTTAAAGACATTGGGCGCCAAATCGGTAGCTTAAAGACATTGGGCGCCAAATCGGTAGCTTAAAGACATTGGGCGCCAAATCGGTAGCTTAGACATTGGGCGCCAAATCGGTAGCTTAAAGACATTGGGCACCAAATCGGTAGCTTAAAGACATTGGGCGCCAAATCGGTAGCTTTAAGGCATTGGGCGCCAAATCGGTAGCTTAAAGGCATTGGGCCCCAACTGTAATCTTCAGGGACATCTTTGAACCATCGGAGATTAACTGTCATAAATGAAAAAATAATCATTTACCTTCTTCCAAGTGAATTAGTTGCACAATGATTCAATCCAACGAGGTGATATCCTGACTGCACCGGTGTTGCCACGTTGAGCTCCATTCGATGAGTTCTTCGCGGGATGCGATGCGATTTTCTGCTACCAACTGTTTTTAAACTATAAAACTAAATTAAAATTGTCTCAGATTTAAATATCTCAATCCAGCTGAAAGCTGACACAATGAGGCGTCGGATCGCAGCAGATTGGCTGAGGGAGAAATCGTCCTCAATTCTCTCAGCCAATAGGATTGCAACAACTCCGCTATTGGCTGTTTTCAGGGACCCTTAGATTTACTTGGACTGGAAGGCACACCTACCGACTACACGGACAAAATTGTTTTTGTTTTTATTTTGAGTTCATATAGGCTCGAAATGTATTAACAAAAAAAATTAAAAACATTGATCTAGACTGTAGCTTTAAAGAATAATTGAAAGGAAAGGTTCGATTGACCACCTTTTTGCTATCAAAGCCTTACGCCCAATTTCAAGCAAATGAAAACAATTTTCTGTAGTTTCCCGTTGGGTTCAATAATCCTGGCGCTGGCGCCCCTTCGATGAGTTCGGGGCGCCAGCACCAGGGGCGCCAGCACCAGGGGCGCCAGCACCAGGGGCGCCAGCACCAGGGGCGCCAGCACCAGGGGCGCCAGCACCAGGGGCGCCAGCACCAGGGGCGCCAGCACCAGCGCTCTTTCAATGATAAATCCCTACAAAGAGCCCTGAACTTTGGTCCCCATTTCCTGTTTCTTAGGTTGGTCCAGGTGTTCAGGGAACCGCTAATCCATTGCACCTGACACAAGACAAGAGCAATTATATTAAGGTTGAATATAAATTTAACATTCTAGAGATGAATTGGCAAGGAATTTGCAAGCTATAAGAAGGATTTATTTTTTTTCATCTTTCACCCGCTGCATATTTGCCGACAGATCACAATTACGCTGCTCTCTATCTACCTTATATTATCTAATATCTATGTAAAGCAATAAAAATTCCAGGTGCGAAACAGTCTTAAACCCATCCACCCACCCTCCACTCCCACCGAGACCCCTCACCGCCAAATTAAGCCGCGTCACCTGCCATGTTCAAACGGATCTATTAAAAATGCCGCCTAATAATATTGGTGAGTGAACGTTATAGGAGATGTTCAACTATAGCCAAGACCCATTGCGCAATAACTATTTATGGTTGCTAATTGGCGCACGCCGCGCGGTTCAACAAAGATAGGGGCAGCGGGCGACGGCGTCTTTGATCTATTTTTATTAGAACGCTCATCAACCAGTACAGTTAATGAGAAGCGCCAAAACAGTTGATCTGGAGGCGCCAAAACGGTTGATCTGGAGGCGCAAAAACAGTTGATCTGGAGGCGCCAAAACAGTTGATCTGGAGGCGCAAAAACAGTTGATCTGGAGGCGCCAAAACAGTTGATCTGGAGGCGCCAAAACAGTTGATCTGGAGGCGCCAAAACGGTTGATCTGGAGGCGCCAAAACGGTTGATCTGGAGGCGCCAAAACGGTTGATCTTGAGGCGCCAAAACAGTTGATTTAGAGGCGCTAAAACAGTTGATCTGGAGGCGCTAAAACAGTTGATCTGGAGGCGCCAAAACAGTTGATTTAGAGGCGCTAAAACAGTTGATCTGGAGGCGCTAAAACGGTTGATCTGGAGGCGCCAAAACGGTTGATCTGGAGGCGCCAAAACAGTTGATTTAGAGGCGCTAAAACAGTTGATCTGGAGGCGCCAAAACGGTTGATCTGGAGGCGCCAAAACGGTTGATCTGGAGGCGCCAAAACGGTTGATCTGGAGGCGCCAAAACAGTTGATTTAGAGGCGCTAAAACAGTTGATCTGGAGGCGCCAAAACAGTTGATTTAGAGGCGCTAAAACAGTTGATCTGGAGGCGCCAAAACAGTTGATCTGGAGGCGCTAAAACAGTTGATCTGGAGGCGCCAAAACAGTTGATTTAGAGGCGCTAAAACAGTTGATCTGGAGGCGCCAAAACAGTTGATCTGGAGGCGCCAAAACGGTTGATCTGGAGGCGCCAAAACGGTGGATCTGGAGGCGCCAAAACGGTTGATCTGGAGGCGCCAAAACAGTTGATTTAGAGGCGCTAAAACAGTTGATCTGGAGGCGCCAAAACGGTTGATCTGGAGGCGCCAAAACGGTTGATCTGGAGGCGCCAAAACGGTTGATCTGGAGGCGCAAAAACAGTTGATTTAGAGGCGCTAAAACAGTTGATCTGGAGGCGCCAAAACAGTTGATCTGGAGGCGCTAAAACAGTTGATCTGGAGGCGCCAAAACAGTTGATTTAGAGGCGCTAAAACAGTTGATCTGGAGGCGCCAAAACGGTTGATCTGGAGGCGCCAAAACGGTTGATCTGGAGGCGCCAAAACGGTGGATCTGGAGGCGCCAAAACAGTTGATCTGGAGGCGCTAAAACGGTTGATCTGGAAGCGCCAAAACAGTTGATCTGGAGGCGCCAAAACGGTTGATCTGGAGGCGCCAAAACGGTTGATCTGGAGGCGCCAAAACAGTTGATCTGGAGGCGCCAAAATGGTCCAATACAAGTTAATAAGTGGCCAAGTGAACGCCGAGTTAATAAGGAGCGCTAAAATAGTTGATAAGTTGTACATGTACATGCAGGTCCCGAGAGTGGCAATTGTACATGTGCAAGTTAAAATCAGGTTAATCAGCATATAAACGCCGTATTACACTAATCAGACAATTATCACGCGCAAGTTGACCAGAAGAGGGTCCATCGTCCATGCACAAACAAGATTGGTCCACACAAATGCCAGCTCAAACGAAGCGCGAGTATAGATAAGAGTTATCGCATGAATTGAAATCGAACTTAAACACTGCACTGCAGCAGGATAAAGCCATTGGGCCTTTGTGTTTTTCTAAAACAATTATAATAGTCTAATAATCAAATTAATTTAATCAGTCTGCTCTCTTAGTTTGGAAATATTGAATAATTAAAACACAAATAATTGAATTGGAAAAATCCCAGGACGAATTGCTCAATTACGAGGGGCACTAGATAAGTTTTTAGCTGCGGTCAAACCGTTTATTCAAATTAGGCCATATTTTCTGAGCATATTGAATAAGAAGTTTTATCATGGTCCCCAAAGTTTCATGCACCTAATTGTCACCATTCTCTCACTGTCGCATTTTATCTCAACAAGGTCTGTGACTCTTTCAGCACTGTAATGGAGCTCAATCGTGAACACTTTCGTGCCATGATTTTCTACGATTTTAAGAGCGGCTTGACATTTCACCAGTGCCACGAGCGGCTGTCTGCTGCCTTTCCTAACCTTGCGCCATCCATCGCCACCGTCACCGCCTGGTTCCGGGAGTTCAAGCGTGGCCGAGACAGCTTGGAAGACGAAGGTCGAACCGGCCGACCTGTTTCAGTGACGACACCTGAAACTATCGACCGCGTGCGGCGCATGATTGAGGCTGATCGGCGAGTGACGTATCAAACGATTGAGGCATGTCTTGGAATCTCATCGCCGACAGTCGCTTCTATCCTTCGTGATCACCTCGCTGTCCGCAAGCTGACCAGTCGCTGGGTGCCGCATTTGCTCACCACCGAGCAGAAGCAGGCCCGCATGAGCTGGTGCCAGGAAATGCTGGACAGGTTTGGCGGAGGGACGTCGAAGTCTGTCACAGACATTGTCACATGTGACGAAACGTGGGTGTATTGCTACGAACCCGAGCGGAAATGCCAGTCGCGTGTGTGGGCTTTTGAAGATGAAGCCCCGCCGACCAAGGTTGTCAGGGGTCGGAGCACTGGCAAGCAAATGGTGGCAACTTTCTTCCAAAAGACTGGCCACATTGCGACTGTAGCACTCGAGAGCCAGCGCACAGTGACTGCAGATTGGTACTGCACCGTCTGCCTGCCGCGTGTCATCAGCAGCCTTAAAGAGGCGCGGCCAAAGTGCGGCGTTCGAGGTCTCTGGCTGCACCAGGACAGCGCCAGTGCGCACACGGCGAATCGAACTCGAGAGTTTCTACAGACGGTGGGCTTCCAGCAGCTCAGTCATCCACCATATTCACCTGACCTGGCACCGTGTGACTTTTTTTTATTTCCATTCATCAAGAATTCCATGCGAGGGTGCCGATTTTCCTCCGCCGAAGAGGCTGTTGATGCCTATAGATCGGCCGTTGAGGGGGTATCCCACTCAGAGTGGCGCCACTGCTTTGAAACTTGGTTTGAGCGGATGAGGCGGTGCATCCAAGCTGATGGAGAGTACTTTGAAAAGCTCTGAAAGTTTCATCTTTATAACTGTTACATGTCGACCGCAGCTAGAAACTTATCTAGTGCCCCTCGTAATGTGAAGTCAATCATACCGCCGTCCAACAAGTGATTTCTTTTCGCGTCTGCTTATTAGGGAATACAAAATACCGAGTCTTTATCTTTGTTGGTGCAATTTTTTGGCTTTCAATAATAAAATTAGAACAGAAAAAAATGTTTCAAACAAAATGTACATGTATGTTTCATACATACATGTACATGGATACACCTGTGAGCTAATTCATCTGTGAGCTACATGTGGTAAAATGCTCTGCAGGAAAAAGCATTGCGGGCAAACCTCGTCGGGAAAAGCTCGGCGGGCAATCTAATCTATGCGTTACTGGCATAAAAATCTGATTTTTTAAACATGACATACCGCTTCTTAGGAATTTGACTATACCATAACATTTAAAAATCTCTGAACCCCATAAAAATATCGCCATAAGAAGCAGCCGACTTAGAGGGGAGGCCGACCTTTAAACATAAAAACAAGTTATACAATGTACATCGGTGGGAGCTACTTCCCACCCCAGAGATGAGATGGCATCGGTGGGAGCCACTCTCCAGCCCCCAGAGATGAGATGACACCGGTGGGATCCACTCTCCACCCCAGAGAGATGAGATGACACCGGTGGGATCCACTCTCCACCCCCAGAGATGAGATGACACCGGTGGGATCCACTCTCCACCCCAGAGAGATAAGATGACACCGGTGGGATCCACTCTCCACCCCAGAGAGATGAGATGACACCGGTGGGATCCACTCTCCACCCCCAGAGATGAGATGACACCGGTGGGATCCACTCTCCACCCCAGAGAGATGAGATGACACCGGTGGGATCCACTCTCCACCCCAGAGAGATGAGATGACACCGGTGGGATCCACTCTCCACCCCCAGAGAGATGAGATGACACCGGTGGGATCCACTCTCCACCCCAGAGAGATGAGATGACACCGGTGGGATCCACTCTCCACCCCAGAGAGATGAGATGACACCGGTGGGATCCACTCTCCACCCCAGAGAGATGAGATGACACCGGTGGGATCCACTCTCCACCCCAGAGAGATGAGATGACACCGGTGGGATCCACTCTCCACCCCAGAGAGATGAGATGACACCGGTGGGATCCACTCTCCACCCCAGAGAGATGAGATGACACCGGTGGGATCCACTCTCCACCCCAGAGAGATGAGATGACACCGGTGGGATCCACTCTCCACCCCAGAGAGATGAGATGACACCGGTGGGATCCACTCTCCACCCCAGAGAGATGAGATGACACCGGTGGGATCCACTCTCCACCCCAGAGAGATGAGATGACACCGGTGGGATCCACTCTCCACCCCAGAGAGATGAGATGACACCGGTGGGATCCACTCTCCACCCCAGAGAGATGAGATGACACCGGTGGGATCCACTCTCCACCCCAGAGAGATGAGATGACACCGGTGGGATCCACTCTCCACCCCAGAGAGATGAGATGACACCGGTGGGATCTACTCCCCACCCAGAGATGAGATGACACCGGTGGAAGCCACACTCCACTCCCAGAAATAAGACGACACACTTTGTACTTTTAACCGAGACCTAGCTGCAAAATAAGCTACAGAATTAAAATAAATTAGGCAAAATAAAAAGCCACAATATCGACACGAAGAATCCGTATTTTCGGGGACTTTATCCAGCTTGTTTGTCTGCATTAGTTTTCATAATTTTGAATAGATATATGTGTATTAATTATATATGCATATTTATATATAATATATATTAACTCAACGGGATTCTTGAGCCGCAGACACAGACGCGCAGAGAGAGTGAGAGAGTAAGAACCAAATTGATGCACTTAGTTTGCAAAAAGAACAAGTTGAAAAACTGGGAGCCTAAGATATAGATATATTATAATATGTATAGATAACATATGCGTACAATTTTATAGAATTATTTACTCACAGGAAAAAGGCTGGTAACTCATAAGGAAAGCTTAGCTCGTGAAAATGAAATAATAAAAAAACACTCACAAAACAGGATGCCAACTTTGTGCATTAATAATAATAATAGTAATAATAATATAATAATCATCATCATTAGCAAAACCGATTGAAGTAGTCGAGTCAGTTCAAGTTGGAAACAAGGATTCGAATATTTAAGAATAGGAAAAGATTACGCTCACTGGCTGACACCGAGGGGGCGGGGACTGCTGAGTAACGAACGGACAGGCGCGAGCCATGAGTTATTACATATTTTATTAATTATATTAAGCAGACCGGTGCGCAGATTGAGAGATGAGAGAGGGCTTAGCCAGTGTGTTTTGGGCAGGCAACAAACAAACAAACAAAACAAACTGAAGAAAACAAAAAACAACAACAACACAAGCGAACTGAAAGAGGAACACAAAAAACTTGGTAATTATAATTATAATAGTAGAAAAAGACGAAGTAATTATTAAATAAATTTACTAAATTAATCAAAGGCATGGCCATACAATGTACATGCGGTTAATCTAACGGCGTAACTAATAATTATTCATAACCTTGATAGGTACAGACTGGGAGGTGGCTATGGGATGAGTTACTCAGCCGTGAGGGTCAGGAAAGAACAAGCGAGGTACACGCAGCGCATATCGAGTAGCCTATTGCTTGTTTGTGCATATAAATATAAAAACAGGCGGGGAAACTACTGCTAGTAGCGTATACCGGATAATTCTGGCGAGTTACGCAAGAAAAGTCACAGTGTCGCACAGTTACTGAAATAAATAAGAGAAAACAGAAAGAGTCAACAGCAGATCAAAGTTCTGGATTTTCTTTCTTCAAAACAGAGTGCTCACACTTCGCACTTTACCTCGGGAGAGATTAATTAAAAACTACGCACCTACTACCCAGGCTGACACAATCTGACAGAGGGTGATAAACAAATAACACATGATCGTAATAATTCTGTTGCAGCTAGTGCTCTGCTTCTGCTGTTCACTGCTCAGAGTGGCGACCTCCACCGCCGCCACCACCGCGACTTACGTAGAAGCCACCGTGGTGCCCGCCAGGTCCCGCCATGTCCCGACGCATGCCGCCGCGACCGGGGCCGCCTCCTCCGTAGCCGCCGCCACCGGGACGACCGCCTCTGAATCCGCCTCTGGCCTGGTGATGCTGGTGATGCTGCATCAGCGAGCTGACATTGACGATCCCAGCGCCAGAGCCGCCGCCGTGAAAGCTTGGCGGGCCGCCAAAATGTCGATTGTCTAGAAGCGGCGGTGGCCGATTCCGTGGCGGCTGCGGCGGTTGCTGCTGCTGTTGCACCAGGGGAGGGTCAGCCATTAGTGGGTCAGCCGATTTCGGCCGGCCTCCACCGCCACCACCAGCGCCGCCTCCGCCCATCATAGCCGAAGATGTTGGCGGTGTCCTTGGAGGCTGTGGCTGCTGCTGCTGATAATGATGCTGCTGTTGCTGACGGTGGTGCATCTGACCGGGGCCTCCACCTCCACCTCCGCCGCCGCCTCTGACCGCCTGATCGGCCGGCGCCGTCTGCTGGTTGGGCGGCTGAAATTGAGACGGTCTGGACACTGCAGCTGCTGCTGCCGCTGCCGCCGCGGCCGCCGCTGCTGCGGCTGCGGGACCGACACTGCCAAGGCCATCGCCAGCTGTTGGTCGGAGACCACCCGGAGCACCCGGAGGTGGCATCTGAGACAATTTAAGAAAAGAGTAGGACAAGAAATTGTAGAGTGAATGAAGCTTAACTTAGTATGGCAGTTTTTGTGTAAAAACTGCTTTATTCATATGAATCACTGTGGAACTGAGGATCTGGGAGACTGGCCCAGCAACTGAGGATCTGGGAGACTGGCCCAGCAACTGAGGATCTGGGAGACTGGCCCAGCAACTGAGTATCTGGGAGGCTGGCCCAGCAACTGATGATCTGGGAGGCTGGTAGCCCAGCAACTGAGGATCTGGGAGGCTGGTGGCCCAGCAACTGAGGATCTGGGAGACTGGCCCAGCAACTGAGGAACTGGGAGGCTGGTAGCCCAGCAACTGAGGATCTGGGAGGGGTAGCCCAGCAACTGATGATCTGGGAGGCTGGTGGCCCAGCAACTGAGGATCTGGGAGGCTGGCCCAGCAACTGAGGATCTGGGAGGCTGGCCCAGCAACTGAGGATCTGGGAGGGGTAGCCCAGCAACTGAGGATCTGGGAGACTGGCCCAGCAACTGAGGATCTGGGAGGGGTAGCCCAGCAACTGATGATTTGGGAGGCTGGTGGCCCAGCAACTGAGGATCTGGGAGGGGTTGCCCAGCAACTGAGGATCTGGGAGACTGGCCCAGCAACTGATGATCTGGGAGGCTGGTGGCCCAGCAACTGAGGATCTGGGAGGCTGGCCCAGCAACTGAGGATCTGGGAGGCTGGCCCAGCAACTGAGGATCTGGGAGGCTGGCCCAGTAACTGAGGATCTGGGAGACTGGCCCAGCAACTGAGGATCTGGGAGGGGTAGCCCAGCAACTGATGATCTGGGAGGCTGGTGGCCCAGCAACTGAGGATCTGGGAGGGGTAGCCCAGCAACTGAGGATCTGGGAGACTGGCCCAGCAACTGATGATCTGGGAGGCTGGTGGCCCAGCAACTGAGGATCTGGGAGGCTGGCCCAGCAACTGAGGATCTGGGAGACTGGCCCAGCAACTGATGATCTGGGAGGGGTAGCCCAGCAACTGAGGATCTGGGAGACTGGCCCAGCAACTGATGATCTGGGAGGCTGGTGGCCCAGCAACTGAGGATCTGGGAGGCTGGCCCAGCAGCTGAGGATCTGGGAGGCTGGCCCAGCAGCTGAGGATCTGGGAGGCTGGTGGCCCAGCAACTGATGATCTGGGAGGGGTAGCCCAGCAACTGAGGATCTGGGAGACTGGCCCAGCAACTGAGGATCTGGGAGGCTGGCCCAGCAGCTGAGGATCTGGGAGGCTGGTGGCCCAGCAGCTGAGGATCTGGGAGGCTCGCCAAAAAACTGAGCGACCGGGAGGGTTTATCCATTTAAACCTGTAATTTCCCAGACAAGTCTGTCTGGGAGGCGTTTAAACAAATTGTCGACCCCAGTTTAAAAAATGTAACAGGTAACAGCATTAAATCAATCAACACTGCTGCTTGAAATTGAAATAACAGAACAAACAGCAGAGAAGTAATAGATAAAAACAGACCCATTACCATCGCATAGAAGCACATAGGGTTAAACAGTCACAGATAAAAAACCTGGATTAGATACGTACTGCTGGCACCAGGCGCCAGGGGGGAGTGTAACTTGGTCGCTGCAAATTAAAAAAAGTAAGATTTGAAAGACGATTTACCGAATTTTAGTAGTTATCAAAGAAATTCTGGCGCACCTGAACCCGTGAGTGATGATTGACAAAAACTTATTAAATAAGGAAACTACAGCAATGCGAAGCTTCTTCGAAGCTAGCAACTCACCCCAGGCTGCAGTGGAAAATGAGCACCAGCTGGGCCCGGCGGATTGCCAAACAGACCAAGCGAGCTATAGAAACTGCTAGACGGGGCCAGGCCCTGCGAGTGAAGCAACGAGTGCTGCTGATGCTGCTGAGCCTGCTGTTGCTGCTGTTGCGACTGCAAAGATAAACAAAAGGACAATTATTTTTTAAACAATCAATAAGTAATACACTGAGTATACTACTCTTTTTCGCTGAAAAATAAGTAAGCTAGTAGCGAATTTTATTTTCTATTTCAGTTTAAAACTGATAAAACATTTTATTAGCTATACGCAATTTATGCTACTAACTTGGCTAACTTTTCAAGTCTAGCAGCGAATGTTATCGTCATTTTTTTAATCTTCAACACATAACCTTACCGGCTGCTGCTGCTGTTGCTTGTTGACGCCGATGCTGAAGGAGCTGCTGCTGACCAGCGACAATTGAGCCGAGGTTGCACCTGAAGGAGGCGGCGGCTGCTGCTGCTGCGGCGGAGGCGGCATGGCTAATCCGATGCTAAAGTGAGCCGCTGAAAAAGACCCGCTGCCGGCGCCACCGCCGGAGCCGCCGCTGACACTGCCGACAGCTGAACCGCTAGCGGGACCGCCGGCTGCGGCAGCTCCGCCGCCACCAGCGACGGCAGCACTAGGCGGAGGGACCTGCAAGTGGGGCAAGGCGATTTAGAATTGACTGAGAGTGCTGCACTTTAAGAATAACCATTCAATCAGACAACCTCCAGGACACTAGCATCAGACAGCCTTCAGGACACTGGCATCAGACAGCCTTCAGGACACTGGCATCAGACAGCCTTCAGGACACTGGCATCAGACAGCCTTCAGGACACTGGCATCAGACAGCCTTCAGGACACTGGCATCAGACAGCCTTCAGGACACTGGCATCAGACAGCCTTCAGGACACTGGCATCAGACAGCCTTCAGGACACTGGCATCAGACAGCCTTCAGGACACTGGCATCAGACAGCCTTCAGGACACTGGCATCAGACAGCCTTCAGGACACTAGCATCAGACAGCCTTCAGGACACTAGCATCAGACAGCCTTCAGGACACTGGCATCAGACAGCCTTCAGGACACTGGCATCAGACAGCCTTCAGGACACTGGCATCAGACAGCCTTCAGGACACTGGCATCAGACAGCCTTCAGGACACTAGCATCAGACAGCCTTCAGGACACTAGCATCAGACAGCCTTCAGGACACTAGCATCAGACAGCCTTCAGGACACTAGCATCAGACAGCCTTCAGGACACTAGCATCAGACAGCCTTCAGGACACTAGCATCAGACAGCCTTCAGGACACTAGCATCAGACAAGCTTCAGGACACTAGCATCAGACAAGCTTCAGGACCCTAGCATCAGACAAGCTTCAGGACACTGGGATCAGACAACCTTCAGGACACTAGCATCAGACAGGCTTTAGGACACTAGCATCAGACTACCTTCAGGACACTGGCATCAGACAAGCTTCAGGACCCTAGCATCAGACAGCCTTCAGGACACTAGCATCAAACAGCCTTCAGGACACTAGCATCAGACAGCCTTCAGGACACTAGCATCAAACAGCCTTCAGGACACTAGCATCAGACAGCCTTCAGGACACTAGCATCAGACAAGCTTCAGGACACTAGCATCAGACAAGCTTCAGGACACTGGGATCAGACAACCTTCAGGACACTGGGATCAGACAAGCTTCAGGACCCTAGCATCAGACAAGCTTCAGGACACTAGCATCAGACAAGCTTCAGGACCCTAGCATCAGACAAGCTTCAGGACACTGGGATCAGACAACCTTCAGGACACTAGCATCAGACAGGCTTCAGGACACTAGCATCAGACTACCTTCAGGACACTGGCATCAGACAAGCTTCAGGACCCTAGCATCAGACTACCTTCAGGACACGGATCAGACAGCCTTCACCTACCATCGGGCAAGCAGCAGAACAAAAAACTCACTGGATAGAACGGCGGTTGTCGCTGCTGGGCCAGCACCCCGCCAGACGGTCCAAACATGCTAGTAGGATCAATAAGCTGTGTTGGCATCAATTGTCCGCGCTGTATCGCTGCCGCAACAAGCTGCGACTGCTGCTGCTGCTGCTGCTGCTGCTGCTGAGTGGTTCCTGCTGCACTACCCGGCGCGTGCGACATACCCTTGTTGCCAGTCACTGACGCCATCGGTGCTTTAAACAGATTCGATGCAGTATCTGGCGGAGGCTGCATAAAGCTCAGAGAAAAGTCTGGCTGCATCTGATACAAGGGGAACATGCTGCTTTCGTGGAGAGCCGAGCTCTGCTGTTGCTGTTGTTGTTGTTGTTGCTGCTGCTGCTGTTGCTGCTGAGGCGGAACGGGACCGAGAAGCGACATTGGTCCGCCGGGAGCCATCATGAAGCTCTGTTGACCGCCCAGAGCAAACGACTGCAAAAATATAGTTAACCAATAAGGAGTCACTTATATACATACTATACAATGGTTGAGTACAATATTAATGAGAGAATTTAAGCGCTAGATTGCAAATCATATTTTTATTAAGTCTTCATAAAAACATTCAGAGACTTAGATCTTTATAGTAATCATGTTTGCAGAACAAGCACAAGCCCTACATAGCATGTGATGAACGACTATTCACCAAGTTATTCAAAAATACAATGCAAATCATTTAGTTAAGTTTTTCTTCAAATAGAATCCACTGCTTTTATACATAGCAGCGGTTGTCAGAGACTTAGATCTTTATAGTAATCATGTTTGCCGTATTAATGAAAGGCTTTTAAGTCCAAGGGCAAAGTTAAAAGCAAAAGGGACCTCATTAAAGACACAAAAGTACAGTATAATTAGTGAAAGACACATTGACCTAGCAAATCATTGTGAATAAGTCTTTCTTCAAATAACCGCATTATTAAGCAGTAGTCAGAGACTTAGATCTTTATAGTAATCATATTTGCAGGTCAATGTACATTGTCAGGATCTTTTATAATTCTAAATAGAGGTTTAAAATATCTATATGGGAATTGAAAGCATCTAGATGGGGATTAACAACATCTAGATGGCGATTGACAGCATCTAGATGGGGGTTGACAGCATCTAGATGGGGGTTGACAGCATCTAGATGGGGATTAACAACATCTAGATGGCGATTGACAGCATCTAGATGGGGGTTGACAGCATCTAGATGGGGGTTGACAGCATCTAGATGGGGGTTGACAGCATCTAGATGGGGGTTGACAGCATCTAAATGGGTACTGACAACATCTAGATGGAGATTGAAAGTATTAAAATAGGGATTGACAGCATCTAAATAAGGATTGACAGTATCTAGATGAGGATTTACAGCATCTAGATATGGATTGGCAGCATCTAGACTAGATGGGGATTGACAGCATCTAGATGGGGATTGGCAGCATCGAGATGGGGATTGGCAGCATCGAGATGGGGATTGGCAGCATCGAGATGGGGATTGGCAGCATCTAGACTAGATGGGGATTGACAGTATCTAGATAGAGATTGACAGCATCTAGATGGGGATTGGCAGCATCTAGATGGGGATTGGCAGCATCTAGATAGAGATTGACAGCATCTAGATTGGGATTAACAGCATAAAGAAACTTACCTTGTCAACAGACAGCAGCGGATGCGCCCCAGTCAGCTGATATTCGTCTTTAACGCCTCCGTGCTGTTGCAGCATCTGTGCATGATGATGATGAGCCAGCTGAGACTGCTGCTGACTCAGCATCCCGCTATGACCACCGACCATCGACATGCTCGCCGTTGCGACAGCCGATGTCGCCGCAATAACGGCGGCCACAGCCGCAGCCGAACTAGACGACAGCGAAGACTCCCCAGCTGCCGAATTTGACGAAGGCACACCGTCATTCGCCGCCCACAAGGATCGGGCTATCGCCGAGAACTGAGACTGAGAAGCTACAGATGGCTGGTCATGCTGCCCGCCGACCCGTTGCTGATGAGATCCGGCATGGCCAGATGAGTCAAATATTGCGAAATTGTCAACCATGGAGGTTGAAGAGGCCACTGGGGCGCTTGTTGCGGAGAAACTTGACGACAGCGGAGCAATTGACGAAGCGATTGATGAGGCTAGGGAAGTTGAAGTGAGACCGGGATCGGCAGCGTGCTGCTGCTTGATGACTTTTTCCTGCTGCATTGAGGCTGCGATGTCTCCGGCTGCTTTCTGCATAATTCATAATTGATAAAAATGCGGTAATAGCAGGTTATTAGTCTGGATCAAAAGGTCAGTAAGTCAGTTGGTCATTGAGTACATGAGGGAGTTCAATGCATCAGCCAGTGAGTCAGTCAAGGGATTAATGGGTCAGCCAGTGAGTCGGTCAAAAGATTAATGGGTCAGCCAGTGAGTCAGTCAAGGGATTAATGGGTCAGCCAGTGAGTCAGTCAAAGGAATCAATGAGTCAGCCAGTTAGTCAGTCAGGAATCAATGAGTCAGCGAGTGAGTCAGTTAAGGAATAAATGGGTCAGCCAGTGAGTCAGTCAAGGGATTAATGGGTCAGCCAGTGAGTCAGACAAGGAATCAATGGATCAGCCAGTGAGTCAGTCAAGGAATCAATGGGTCAGCCAGTGAGTCAGTTAAAAAGAATCAACGGGTCAGCCAGTGAGTCAGTCAAAAAGAGTGAATGGGTCAGTCAGTGAGTCAGTCAAGGAATCAATGGGTCAGCCAGTGAGTCAGTCAAGGAATCAACGGGTCAGCCAGTGAGTCAGTCAAAAAGAGTGAATGGGTCAGTCAGTGAGTCAGTCAAGGAATCAATGGGTCAGCCAGTGAGTCAGTCAAGGAATCAATGGATCAGCCAGTGAGTCAGTCAAGGAATCAATGGGTCAGCCAGTGAGTCAGTTAAAAAGAATCAACGGGTCAGCCAGTGAGTCAGTCAAAAAGAGTGAATGGGTCAGTCAGTGAGTCAGTCAAGGAATCAATGGGTCAGCCAGTGAGTCAGTCAAGGAATCAACGGGTCAGCCAGTGAGTCAGTCAAAAAGAGTGAATGGGTCAGTCAGTGAGTCAGTCAAGGAATCAATGGGTCAGCCAGTGAGTCAGTCAAGGAATCAATGGGTCAGCCAGTGAGTCAGTTAAAAAGAATCAACGGGTCAGCCAGTGAGTCAGTCAAAAAGAGTGAATGGGTCAGCCAGTGAGTCAGTCAAAAAGAATCAACGGGTCAGCCAGTGAGTCAGTCAAAAAGAATCAACGGGTCAGCCAGTGAGTCAGTCAAAAAGAGTGAATGGATCAGCCAGTGAGTCAGTCAAAAAGAGTGAATGGATCAGCCAGTGAGTCAGTCAAAAAGAGTGAATGGGTCAGCCAGTAAACACACATACCTGAGATTCTGACGCCATGGCAGCAGGACTCGACCGCTGACGATTCTGGTCAACCGCAGCAGTAGACAAAGCAGTATCGGCAGAAGCAGCAACAGAAGACTGGAGATGCTTGGCGGTCGCAGACCCAGCCGTGCTACTAGCAGGCGGCCCACTGACAATGGCGGCCATGCTGGGCGCATTGTGCCCGGATCGATTGCTGCCACCAGCAGTAGCAGCAGCAGACTGCTGATAAGTAGTAGCAGAAGCAACGCTGCCGTTATTGCCTGAAGCCGGCGTGCCAATCGGGTCGGGCTTCTTGCTGGCCGCTGAGGCAGCGGCAGATAACTTGTTGTCTGGCACTGGTTTGAATTGAATTATGGCAATAAGTTATACACAAAAGTATTTTCACAATATTTAATGAATCACAGACACGACTGTAGCTTAATCCGTCAATGTCAGAAGGAAACAAAGTTTCAGCAGTTTTTACCTGTCAGAGGATTGACAGATTTGATAATCATCATTTCGACAACGGACTTTAAGCTTAAATCACGTGCCTGCATTCTACGATCCAGTGTCTGTAAACTCCGATCCCTTGTCTGTAAACTCCGATCTCAAGTCTGTAAACTCCGATCCCGTGTCTGTAAACTCCGATCCCATGTCTGTAAATTCCGATACCATCTCTGTAAACTCCGATCCCATGTCTGTAAACTCCGATCCCATGTCTATAAACTCCGATCCCATGTCTGCAAACTCCGGTCCGATCCCATGTCTGTAAACTCTGACTCCATGTCTGTAAACTCAGATTCCAGTCTGTAAACTCCGATCCCATGTCTGTAAACTCCGATCCCATGTCTGTAAACTCCGATCCCATGTCTGTAAACTCCGATCTCAAGTCTGTAAACTCCGATCCCATGTCTGTAAACTCCGATCCCATGTCTGTAAACTCCGATCCCATGTCTATAAACTCCGATCCCATGTCTGTAAACTCCGGTCCGATCCCATGTCTGTAAACTCTGACTCCATGTCTGTAAACTCCGATTCCAGTCTGTAAACTCCGATCCCATGTCTGTAAACTCCGATCCCATGTCTGTAAACTCCGGACCGATCCCATCTCTGTAAACTCCGATCCCATGTCTGTAAACTCCGGTCCGATCCAATGTCTGTAAACTCCGGTCCGAACCCATGTCTGTAAACTCCGGTCCGAACCCATGTCTGTAAACTCCGATCCCATGTCTGTAAACTCCGGTCCGATCCCATGTCTGTAAACTCCGATCCCATGTCTGTAAACTCCGGTCCGATCCATGTCTGTAAACTCCGATCCCATGTCTGCAAACTCCGATCCCATGTCTGTAAACTCCGATCCCATGTCTGTAAACTCCGGTCCGATCCCATGTCTGTAAACTCCGGTCCGATCCCATGTCTGTAAATTCCGATACCATCTCTGTAAACTCCGATCCCATGTCTGTAAACTCCGATCCCATGTCTGTAAACTCCGGTCCCATGTCTGTAAACTCCGATCCCATGTCTGTAAAATCCGGTCCGATCCCATGTCTGTAAACTCCGATCCCATGTCTGTAAACTCCGGTCCGATCCCATGTCTGTAAACTCCGGTCCGATCCCATGTCTGTAAACTCCGATCCCATGTCTGTAAACTCCGGTCCCATGTCTGTAAACTCCGGTCCCATGTCTGTAAACTCCGATCCCATGTCTGTAAACTCCGGTCCCATGTCTGTAAACTCCGGTCCCATGTCTGTAAACTTCGATCCCATGTCTGTAAAATCCGATCTCATGTCTAAACTCCGATCCAATGTCTGTAAATTCCGATACCGTGCCTGTAAACTCTGATCCCGTAACTGTAAATTCCGATCCCATGTCTGTAGACTCCGATTCTGTAACTGTGAAATCTGATCCCATGTCTAAACCCCGATCCCCTGTATATAAACTCCGACAACAAAACTCTTAACTCCCATCTAATAGAAGCCTAAATCCCCAACAGAAAACTAAGCATATTTAGAAGTACAATCGAGTAAATCCAAGGCATTCCATTCACATCAGAAATAAATGAAATTCTGTCATCATTTACACTGCCATTTGCAGCATTTTTCAGAGGATTGACAGATATAAAACATCATCATTTAAATGAAACGCCGGCCATACTATGTAACATTTAATGTTAGTTATAAATATGCATAACATCATCACCCATACCAGTCGGTTGCTGCCTGTTGGAAGAATCACCGGAGGTGCCGGCTACGGCAGCCTCTTTGCTCTTTCCAACGCTGGGCCCAGCAGCGGCAGCATTACGCTGCTGTTTGTTTTTGGCTTTGCGATCGGCACGCCGTTGCTCAAGCAGCTGGCGCCGCTGCTCCTCTTGGCGCTTTGATTTCTTGTCCTTCTTGGATACCACCTGCGACGGATGAGAAACATATGATCATTACAGTAATATATAGCACTGTTAGCCTGCATAGATGCTGCTAATCATTAACTAGAGAGTGTCAATCCCAAACTAGATGCTGTCAATCCCAAACTAGATGCTGTCAATCCCCATCTAGATGCTGTCAATCCCCATCTAGATGCTGTCAATCCCAAACTAGATGCTGTCAATCCCAAACTAGATGCTGTCAATCCCCATCTAGATGCTGTCAATGCCCATCTAGATGCTGTCAATCCCAAACTAGATGCTGTCAATCCCTATCTAGATGCTGTCAATCCCCATCTAGATGCTGTCAATCCCCATCTAGATACTGTCAATCCTTATCTAATTGCTGTCAATATTTATATAGAAACTCATAATCTAACCCAGATACTACTAACAGGAAAAGAAAAAGAACTGCAGTCACCTCAACAAACTCGCTGGCATCTTCGGCTTGTTCGGCCACATCAGGCAGATTGTCCACTTGTACAACGCTAGCAATATTGCTCATATCGATGTTTTGAAACTGGCGCTTATAATGCAAAGGAGCCGGTGCACCGCCGCCGCTGTTCAAGTTGGCACCGGCTACGGCTGCCGCAGCTGCCGACCTGGCGTGACCTCTCGGCTGCTGCTGCTGTTGATGATGATGAAGAGCTCCGTGATCTCCATTGCCAGATCCCAAACGTCTTCGAGCATTAGACGTAACAGAATGCGTCGGCTGTTGCTGCTGATGATGATAGCCAGCTGCTGATCGAGCACCGCCACGGAGCTTCCTCTGCTGCTGAATGCCGCCTCGGCCAGACGGTGCGCCAGCAGTTGCTCCAGACATCAACGCCAACTGACCTTGCTGATGATGCTGATCGGCCTCCGATGATGAGGCGACACCCTCCGAGGCAGTCTCCCAATCATCTTGCTCGCTGCCATTGTCGGCTTTGTCTAATTTGCCGCTGCCAGCAACATCGCCGCTAGACGTAGCCGAATGATGATGATGCCGGCCGCGGGTGGCTGCGGATGCTGAGCCGCCGCGACCTGCCCGCTGATTGGCTCCCCGATTACCGCGGCCTCTTCCAGCTGCACCGTAGTCAAACTCCATCAGAGGCTGCGGTCCATGAGGATCCCGGCTACTAGCAGTAGTACGATGGGCATCTTTTGACGATTGCTGCTGCTTTCGAGTTTGTCGACGAGCCGACGATCCACCACCAACGGCGCCGTCAGCGCCATAGAACTGCTGATAATTGGCAAAGTGCTCGTAGGATGCGAATTCCTGATAGAACTGCTTGTACATCTCAACTGTCCAAGGCCCCCGGGTCATTGTTGGCATGGCAGGCGCGAATTTTCGCTCCTCGCCTCCGCCACGACCCGAAGGTGCACCTTTCCGACGTTCAGCGGCCGGATCGCGCCGACTGCTGCTACGTTGCTGCTGCTGCTGCTGACTCTTCGATTTGGTCGACGATGACGATTCTGACGGGTCAGCGGCGGCTTCGTCCGGTGCTGAGGCGGCGGCTGAGGCAGCAGCTGCTGACCTTTGCTGCCAGGCATTCAACTGCTGCTGATCAGTTTTATTGCCAGCCGCCGGGCCAGCTGCTGACGTCGGCGTATTCAAAGACGGGCCCTCAGACGATGGAGTCGATACGGAGGCTTTCTGTTGCTGCTGCTGTTTCTGCTGTTGATTTCGGCGCGCCTCAGTGAAATGCGGTGCCGATTGTTGAGCGGCAGTAGCAAAATGATGAAGCTCGGAGCCGCGATGCGAACCGGCGGCGCCTGAGGGGCAATAAAGTACATTGTGCACATTTTTTGGCATATGCAATACACGTAAAAAAATGAATGACTCCTTCTCTCACCTCTACTAGTAGCGCTTGGAGCCATTCCAGTTTTGCGAGTTGTTCGTCCTTTAACTCGTTTACCGCGAGCGGAACCGCTGGCTGAAGCAGCCAATGGCGAAGCTTCCATAGACGAAGACGGTTGAGAATGTTGTTGCTGTTGCTGCTGATGCTGTTGCAGAGTCTGAGTAGGCGGCTGCAGATGCAATGGCTGAGTTGCAGACACCGGTGCCTGTTGATCGACTTTAGCCGGAGGTGCCGCCGGAGTTGCGGCAGTCTCAACAGGCGGCGGTTTTCGCTGCTGCAACGGCGGTTGAGATGGCAGCGGCGGCTGCGACTGCTGTTGCTGTTGAAAAGGCTGACGCTCGCGAGAAACGATCTGCTGAGGTTTGTGATGATGCTCAGTAGCGATTAGTGACGGAACAGCAGGTTGGTGATCGCGTTTGGGATGTTGTTGCTGCTGCTCAGCTGCAGCCAACTGTTGCTGCTGCTGCTGCGGCGCCTGCTGGTTAGTACTAGCTTGACGCCGTCTTTTAAGGGCTTCTTCTAAATCTATCAAATGTTTAGGGGCAGCCGCGCTGGATGCAGCCGGAGTCGGCTGTGGTGGTTGCTGCTGCTGTTGTTGCTGCTGCTGTTGCTGCTGAGGCGGCGGCGGTACAACGCGACGTTGAGGTTGCTGTTGCTGCTGGTGCTGCACCATCGAACCCTGCTCAGGATCCGTCTCACTAGTAGAAGCCATCTGTCTCCTCTGTCTAGCCCGTTGTACAGCCAACGTTTTAGCCTGAGCTTTGGCTTCCAACGTTTGCGACATGTGCTGCTCATCGTCTATTGGCGCCACAATAGGAGCTGGGCCAGTTGAGGACACGGCGATCCCGGTCAGGTCCGAGGATAACAAACTGGGCGGGCCGCCTACCAGAGAGTGCTGCGGCTGTCTGTGATGATGATAAGGCGGCTGGTGATGATGCTGTTGTTGTTGCTGCTGCTGTTGCTGCTTCTGCTGTTGAAGATGAAACGGCGGCGGCGGTTGAGACACGTCAGGCAAAGGCATGGGGAAATTGCCGCCCCCAGATTGGTGATGATGCTGCTGATGCTGTGCCTGACCAGTCGGCTCAATTGCAGCGTGATGCTCTCGATGAGACCTGTCGCCTCGGTCTTTGCGTCGACTGATGGGGGGATTTTTTAGTTGATTTTTAGTTACAAATTTGATGAATTTATAAGGCTACTTATATTTTACTAAAGTAGCATTGCATAAATCAGAAATATAATTTCGGTGTAATTGGCTTCATCAGTTAAACTCAGAGCCATGGAACAGCATCATATGGTACAGTAGTAAGCAGCCTAGACTTCTAAAACATTTAAATACAATGTCTCACACACAGCAAAGCCATCAGTAGAATTAAAATCGGTGTGATTAACTCTCCGCAGTGTTGGGAATTCCCCAATCTCAGAGCCATGGAAGAGCATCATCTGGCTCAGTGATTGACATTGATAAATTATGTTTAAGAAGTTTCTTCGTTGAGGTTTTTCTTACTCCATCTAAATCCCCCCTAGACCATCAGGGGCTACACTAGTCCATCTAAATTCCCCTTAGACCATCGGGGGCTACACTAGTCCATCTAAATTCCCCCTAGACCATCAGGGGCTACACTAGTCCATCTAAATTCCCCTTAGACCATCGGGGGCTACACTAGTCCATCTAAATTCCCCCTAGACCATCAGGGGCTACACTAGTCCATATAAATTCCCCCTAGACCATCAGGGGCTACACTAGTCCATCTAAATTCCTCTTAGACCATCGGGGGCTACACTAGTCCATATAAATTTCCCCTAGACCATCAGGGGCTACACTAGTCCATCTAAATTCCCCCTAGACCATCAGGGGCTACACTAGTCCATATAAATTTCCCCTAGACCATCAGGGGCTACACTAGTCCATCTAAATTCCCCCAGACCAACAGGGACTACATTAGTCCATCTAAATTCCCCTTTAGACCATCAGGGGCTACACTAGTCCATCTAAATTCCCCCTTAGACCAACAGGGGCTACACTAGCCCATCTAAATTCCCCCTAGACCATCATGGGGGACACTGGGACACTAGTCCATCTTAATTCCCTTTTCTGTATATTAGGGAGTAATATCCCCTATTAGAGGATGCATTAATCTTACCTAATTTCCCCTAGACTATCTAAGCCATTTAACTCCAACTGTTTCTCATTTTTAACACAAGCATAAACAAAAATAAAACTAACTCTTCGCGTCGATCAGCGCCGCCTCCTCGTTCGTCGTCCTCATCGTCGCTAAACACAATCTTAGCCGAATAATCCAATTCGTCGTTGTGCGCCAAAGCCCAACCAGTGGCAACCATGTCGTCTTTAGTGATCTCGTCTAATTCAGTTTTTAACACGGATTGTTGGCGCTTGGATACAGCATGCTGCGGCCGGGTTTCTGCGTGACGAGCGTTGCCGCCTCCGCCAGTAGGAGCAGCCGGAGTTGCTGTAGGCGCAGCGCTGCTTCCAGTAGAGGTAGAAGAAGCAGCAGCAGGGCCGGCAGCGGCAGCGGAAGCAAACAGCAGGGTACCGGCTGGGGCCTGCGATAAATCGGGATTTTTCAAAGCGCCAGCGCCAGCCGGTCCGCGCCAAGATTTCTGAGGCTGCGGACGCTGAGATGAAGATTGTTGATGCGGCTGGTGCTGCTGCTGTTGCTGGGTCTGATGAGCATAATGGTGCCCAGATACTAAATCTTTGCCGCCCATGTAGGACGGGGCCATCGGGTCAACAGACCCTTGACCAACGCCGGCGCCGCCACCCCACGGCTGATTGCGGTCGCGCGCAGGCGGACCAGTCGACAATGAGGAGGACGCCGCACCGGAGCCGCTGCCACCAACGCTGGAGTCATCGCCTCGCTGACCGGCGACCTCGGAGCCGTTCTGACCGCCTCCGCCGCTGCCCCAGCCGGCTCCGCCAGGTGGCACCAGATTAACATTTGGATCATTGTTGCCAGTTTGACTCTTTAAACTGGGCAATAAGCAAGGCGGCGGTGCCCGCCTGCTAGGTGGCAGTTTGCCTAGCGTCTGTAAGCCATGCCCGAAGGAGCGGTGCCCGCCTGCACGGATGGATTGGCAAAATGGAATAATAATATAAATCATTGGGTCAAATGTATAATTTCTATAAAGATTTCAATGTTCTAGCTTCACTGAAACATACCTGAGTCCTTTTTCGGATTAGTGTCCTTGCCCTGGTACACAACGTTTATATTAAATGAAGAAAATTTGCCTCTGCCTTTGGCGTCACCTTGTTTACCGGAATTGGAAACTGACATTCTGCTGTGAGGCCTGCATTTGGATTTGCAACCCTAAAGGCAGACCAAGATCAACTGTAAAAAAACGGTTACTTAATTTTCAAAACATTTATATTAATAATTAGAGAAATATATAATATTAATAAAATTTTTCATAGAAAATTACCTGATAAAAATTTGAAATTTTTAATAGTACCTTACTTTCAGGATTAGAAATAATATGTTTAAATATGTAAATAGGAATTTTGTCATAGATATGGATCTAGCTTATGGGAATTATAGATGTAGTAACAGAGGTTTTCAGGCAGAACATTTAGACTCAGATATAGTTATAGAATTTTTTTCTTGTTCTATTTCTGATAATTTTTATTCTATTTGATAAATCTTACTTGCCTAAGTAAGAAGACAGCACAATTTTCAAATTTGGTCAAGTAATCAACTAAAGTTTTTCAAGCATACTAAAAGAAGTTTTAACAAATCAAAATACTTTTTTAAAATTATAATATTACTGCTTTACTAGATAGTAAATAATACAGTTCCAAAAATATTGAAATTAAAAAAATTGGATTTGACAATTGGTCTTAAAATTTAAATATATATATATATATATATAGATTTCTTCTATTATAGTCAATGGTCATTATTGCAGACAAAATGTACCACAGATTGGCCTTTGGCAATATAGGCATAATCTAGCAGTCTAGCATGCTAGCACAGTTAGGCATAGGAAAAAAAGTATTATAGTTCTAACCTTGTCTCCAATAGTAGATATATTTTTAGTTTTTTAAAGTAAGGGAAATTGCACTCTAAGCCTTGAAATTATATACTGAAATTGGTTATAAAATGCAATTTTGTATCTAGTCTCTTGCCAAAAAACTCAAGGTATATAGATACAAATAGGCTTATATAATATACTGGCAATAATAAAACAAGATTAAAGGTAAGCTATACAAGCCATCTTATTGTTTTGATCTATATATGCCATAGAAATAATTTCTATTATATTCATATAGTATACTAACAAGATAGCTATTTTTTTTACATATGCCATAGGAATAATTTTTTATCTTATCTCCATAGCACACTGACAAGATAGACAAAGATATTCTATAGTTTGGCTTTATATTTTTGCTTTTTGCCTTTAAAAAAGAAATTAGGGATTTTTATAAATTTATAATTAGGCTACTGAGATAACAAATTTGGTAAGCTTAGCCTACAGCAATAAAATTACAAAGGTGCAGCATTAAAAGGCTAGTATTATAAGAATATAAGACAAATTATTTTTATAATACTATGGGGCAGTAGCGCAACCAGAAATTTTTCAAGGGGGGGGGCGGATTCTGAGGGTAAAGTCACGGGAGGGGGGGGGCGGCGGAGGGGTGGCTCTGTTTTTGGCGAAAATTCGCTTGGTCCCCCCTTTGATTTTTTTTCAGTCCCCCGCCTAAGGGGGGGGGCGACCGCCCCCCCCCTGGTTGCGCCACTGCTATGGGGATAAGCACTGCCTTATAAGAAAATCTTTCTTAAAAACTGCAAAATCCCATATTGCAACCAATACTAAATAGTCTATCTTTATTTTCTTTTTTTAAAGATAAAATCTAATATATAATATAGGCAAGTCTAGCACTGGCATGCTAGCTAAAAGTTAGTCTAATATAGGAAAAACCATACATGCACAACTGTTGGCCAACCTGGCCAATTTGGCCACTGTAAATTGTGGTCCTGCTATTTATCCAAAAGTGTATTAATCTGCTTGTTTCTTTCATAAGTAAGTTGCATAGCCATTGTAGACTAGGGGAGGGGGGGTTACATATATATGAAAGAAAAGGAGGTATCCAGTATAGTTTAAAACTTGGCTAAGCCCTACAATTTTGGATAAATTTCTTTAAAAGGCTAAGCCAAAACTAGCCTAATAGCTAAGCAATAGCATTAAACTAGCCTATCTACAAATACTTTCTAAAGAGTAGCAAAAGCCTACTGGAAGAATAAAAACATAGATTATGTCTCCCATAGTCCGGATGGTGTAATGTGGTACGCCGGAAGGAAAAAGGAGGATTCCCAAGTGGTACGCCAGTGGTACGCCAAAAGAAAGACGTGGGGATCCCTCAGTGTATAACGTTGCGGCACTAAAAATTTCGACTTTGAAAATGGTAAAAATATGGCGGACAAACTTTAACAATTATTAAAAAATAACAGATATAATCAGTGCTCAGAAATTTATTTACCAATAATACTAGGCTAAATTATTTTATTAATATATTTATAAAATGATTAATCAAGTTATACAATGCAGGAAAAAATATATGCAATTTTTTACGTAAAATACATTGTTGTGTGATGTAGTCGTATCTTGTATGTCGTAATTTAGGCAAAATTACAAAAAGTTTTTACTCTGGCAACGATTTTTTTGCCTGGTGGTGCCAATGGTACGCTAAAAGTGGTACGCCAATTCAACTTCAGCTTGGTGGTACGCCAAAGGTGGTATGCCAAATGCTTTTTTGAATCGGTGGTACGCCAATGGTAGTACGCCAATTTTTCGGAAAACTCATTTGGTACGCCGGAAATCTCCGGCGTACCAGTCACCTTCCAGAGTATGGTATGTCTCTTGTCATATTATTATATATTATTATATCTATTTTAAAAGTAATCATATTTTGTACTTATTTCATATTGTGAGTTATTTGTATATAGTATTATTTTGATTTTATTGTACTTTCTAGAGGGCCATTTTATATAATTATGGTTGTAACATGATAGACTATTTTTACTTATAAAATGAAATCTAATAATAGAATATACTAAACCAATATTTTGAATAAAAGATTATTTTGTCAAGAATATGTTTATAAAGTTTCATATAGATATCATCATTAGTATAGATGCTATTAAACCTTGAATGGCACTTATAGTCGTAACAACGGGATTTTTGACATATAGAAACTAAAAGGTAAAAGTCTTATATCATTTTTCATTTCTGATATTTTGCAATAATTTTTTTTTATTTGACATCTTTGACATTTAACATCTTTAGAAGTCATACTCTTTTATTAGAATATATAAACTCAAAAAGGCAACAAAGATACAAAAGAAAAGGCAGCCTTATGGTCGTAACATTATGGTCGTAACATATTCTTTTCTGTCAATTCAGTAACTTTGAAGTACTAATATATTAAAAATATAATAGATTATATAGTTGCTAATGTTTTTATCTGATGATGTAAGTATTTTAATTTTATATATAGTTTGTTTTAACCTTCTAGCTTGTTTTATTGACAAATATTAATTCATATATTATAAATATAAATCATTGATTGATCATAAAAGATCACTGCGCTGATTCAGCAACTTTAAACTAAAAAAAGTTCAAAAGTTGGTTTTGCAACTTGTTTTAATCACATTATCTCAGCCAAGATATGCTGAATCAGAGGGGCAAACTCATTATAAACAATTGATGATTTTTTACATTTGATATTAATTAATTTGGTAAGCCTAGCCTATGGCTATAAAAGTACAAAGGTGCAGCCTTTGTTGATTTATAAATTAACAAATATATCAAATATAAATCATCAATTGTTTATAATGAGTTTGCCCATCTGATTCAGCATATCTTGACTGAGATAATGTAATAAGTAAATAATTACAAAATATGATTGCTTTTGAAAAAGATATGAAGATACATTACAATGTCAATATGTAGCCTGTAAGCCTATGTTAGAAACTAAAGCCAATTGCAAACAATGAACCATTATTAAACAAACTATTAGGCCTAGGGCCTACAATTACTGATACTGATTGACAAATGACAGGTGATACACTGATAGACTTTTGCAAATAAAAGCAATTCTATTTTGGTTTTCTGTACAGATTGTACATAAATTGGATATTAGGGCTAGGCTTATTATTATTTAGATTTATTACTCCAGCCTTAATTTGCACATTCAGTTTTTACAGAATGCTATTTCAATTTGAAAATTTTCCAGAACACTTAAACAGTCTTGATAAAGTAAGGAGAAACGGCAAAAAAACTTTATTTTGTATGCAACTTAAAACTAAATGACACTAACACACTAGTTTAAAATACGGTTAGCAAATATCAAAATACTGTCCGTGATGTCTTAATATCACGTGATGTCTACTGTCCGTGGACAAAACTACTGTCCGTGATGTCTTAGAGTACTAATTTAAAATGTATATTGTTTTAAAGTAACAATTTTCGTTTATAATAAAATTTAAAAAACGCATGCGATTAGAAATTCTTTTTTGAAATGGACGGCACAGTTTGATCTGAGGTAAATAGTCATTCACACTATCTTGTAATGAAAAAACGTTGGAAAATAATAATAAGTTAATTTGTTTAGTTTTCATAGTATAATGTCTAATACTTGATTAATGTTTTCTCGTTTAAATTTGATTTGTTATAACTAATAACAAAGCCGAGAATTTTACATTTTACACTTTAATTTTACATTTTACATTTTACATTGACGTTGTCAACTACTTTTACCTTTAATAAACAAGGTTCTCGTCAAATTAAAACATATTGTACAGCGTTAGTAACTTTGTTCAAAACATATGTGCATTAAAAGAAAAAAATAATGAGTTCAGTTTTGCAGAAAGAAGAAATTTCAATATAAGGAATCAACACGCTTGTCGATAAAATATGTGTTATTAAGATATTTATCTAATGAGTCATAATCTGGAATAAGTAGACAAAGTCCTAACTGGGTGAGATGATGCTGGTATCGACGGCTTCACGAACGCAACATTAAAGACACATGTATATGGAATCACGCATTTTAAATTAAATAGTTGTCCATGAGAAGTCTTCTTTGAACATGTAGCTGACTTGAGTCTATAAGCAGTAAGCGTTACGAGCATAAGTGCTGAAGTTTTTTAATTGTTTTTTTTTATAATAGGTATCTGCACTGTAGTTTAATTCATAATTTATCCCATTTATCGTGACGATACTATGCAGAAAATAATAAAATTTTGCGCGTAGCATGCCTACTGAACAAGGAATTACTTTTTATAATTACATGCATCATATTAATTATTTTACATGTAACATGTTACAGGTAGCTCATAAAAGAAACACGCGTATTAGGAAAATGATTAAAATATACGAGCTAAAAACAAATTACTACGCTCGTATGTTACCAACGGCAACGTGGGTAAACTCGGATTGATTAATTTAAGAAATATTTGATAAGATAGGCAATTTAGCTGTAATAACGTTTAAGTGAAATTAGAATCTACATATTATAACGGTGCTACGAAATATCGTACGCAGAACTTTTTAAATTGACCAGAGAAATTGTGACAGAAAACTCTTAATTATTCCGAAATGGACTTAATGAGTACTATTCAATGCACTTTAGTGGTTAGTACAAGTCACAGACTATAAAATAGCTACATACATCATGTAGATTATGCAGCTAGGTAAAAGAATTCGCTCAATACTTGTTAGTATCGAGTTATATGGTTTCCATCCAAACTCTCCTTTGCTGCATCTCAGGTGCTCGATTATAATATCGCTCCAAGGCGCGACCTTCCAACAGGCTTGGGAAGATAAAAGTCCTCAACGCGATAGACTACTACCAGGAGTAGTCAATGTTGCTATGGATATTACACTGCCAACACTCATGCATTCTGATGCGCATCTCGTAATTAGTGGAATATTCCACAGCAATTGCCAATTAAGACTTGCATGGCAACGTTGCAGACACAGCAGTGGTGTACGGAAAAATTAAAAGCGCTTTTTTGCCCACTACTTTGAGACAGCTCAATTCACCAGCAAACTCAGAGATCAACTCTATAGTAGACCCTACGTATAGACGATGCAGCAATGATGCAGCTCTACAAGAAGATCTGCTGAATATAGCTTCAATTATTAATCGAGAGGAAAGCGGTAGAATTCAGCATGGCATTGTCGGTTTAGTCACGCGATAAACTTCAACAAGCGCAAAGCCAAGAAGGCCGGGGTAATGAGAAAAGTACAAGAGTTTTCGTGTCGACAGGTGCCTATGCCGGAATTTTTTCTCAAAATTTTTTCTGACGCATGCAATTCTTCAGTTTTCTACATAGGGCTCAAAAAACCACCCTGCGATTTCAGTACACTTTGACGAACTTAACCCAGTTTGGGTCGGTCTCGATGGCGTCGCCGACGCTCGAGTCAGCGAAGTCCAGCATGCGGCAGGCGCCGTTGGCCCGGTTGAACAGGACGGCCCGGCACTGCCAGCGCTGCACACAGAGCCTCAGACAGCGAAACTTCGAGCTCACTGAGGCGTCAGTGTAGCAGTAGACAGGACTGATGTTGCCCAGCCTCAGGAACTCCGCTCGCTCCAGGTACTTGCTGTTCGGCGTGGCAATCGGCTGGCAAACGAACTGTCTACTTGCAGACCCTGGTTGGTCTCGCAGGCCTGCAATGCTGGCCGCTGCAAAGTCATCATCTGCTGAATGGTGGTTCGGCATGCCGGACATCCAGTCGCTGCCATCCAAAGTCGGGAACAGCGAGCCGTTGGCGAATCTCCAGCCGCTGCGAGACGTGCCCGCCTCAGCCAGGAGGTCCGTCACTCCGATGAAGTAATAATCAACCCAGTGATTGACAGCTCTGATGGCAGTCAGGTCCATTGCCAGTTCTCCGCCGATGTCCAGGCACAGTCTGGCGGCGTCGCACCAGCTGGATGGGGTGCTGCCGATGAAGACGCAGCTGCCCAGCCTGTCAATAAACGGAGCGATGCAGGCGCCAGAGGCGAGGGCTGCTGCCAGCCCCGCAACCAGGGTCAGCTCGAGCAGCTGCTTTGGTAGCGTCATGGATCGTTTATAAGAATGGCCTGGTTGTCAACCAGTGGTTTTGCTAAAAGTTTAAGCTAAATTAGTCTATCCAGTTCGGTGCGCTTGCATTTATACAGACAGCAGCCCACAGCCAATGAAGTTCTTGAGAATTCTGAGACCTCACTACTATAAAGTAGTAGAACGGGAAACTTCGTGTCTTAAAAAGCTTAGAGAATTGCGTCATTTTTATGTTTTTCATATTTTTAGATAAAACGCATGCATTGATCACAATTACTTTTCAAAAATTCTGTACGAAAACAATCGAACAATAAAACAGACACGTTAAACTAAAAATCAGTTTTGGATCTGCTTTCAAAAAGACAATTTCGTGCCGTAAAAAAGTTCGGAATCTTCGTAGCGTCCAGCCTTCAGAACGTTTTCTACGAAACAATTAAACAAAGGTTCCTGTCCTATTTACGACTCGTTCCTGCATTTATAAACTCAACACCCACTATGACTATGACTATGATAAGTACTTCCGGCGCCTCAGCCTAAGTAAAAAGGCTCTTACGCCACTAGAGATAATTTAGATTCCAGATTGGGAGTGTACTCATGTACACTAAAAGCCAAATTAGACTAGAGGACTGTACAGGGCAGTATCAAAAAACCAAACCTCCCCGGGGGATAGTGACAGCGGTTCGACGAACCAGTCAGGAAGCCCGTGCCCAAAAAACCAGGTTAGAAGGCCCCCAAAGCCTATTAGAGATGGCCCGAAGGCCTAGAGCCGTGGCAACCATGCTGGGGCCGATCGCCCACCACCCCCGGGTACAAATCAAAAACCTCCCCGGGGCCAGAGGGGGTTGAGTGAACCATTCAGGGAAGCCCGTGCCTACTCCTGGGTTAGTTAAGCCAATGCCGGTCATTTGACCGCTCCCCACGGCCGTGGCAACCCGAAGGAGCCTCCCCCCCAACTAAACCCCGGGTACTCTTGCCAACAGACAGTCTCTTATCTTTGAAGCGGCAGGAGGGCTAATCGCCGGGACTGTTTCACCCTTTGCTTCGCCAACCCGCCATTTCTATTGTGACCGTGCAAACGGTCTCGTCCTGCTCAGACTCAGTCCTGGTTCTGGCACACTCCAGCTTTAATAGGGTCGCTGGCTGTACGCTCAGAGGGCGCCTGAGGGATACCGTCAGAGCACCTTGGTACAGGTATAGGCCTGCCTTCCTATACAGCTACCCACAGCCCCTCCCGATCCACTATTACCCTCCAACCCAGCCTACTCACTCATTACAAGCTTTCAGCCAGGCAGAGACAAGTTTCACAGAAGTGACTGCGGTTAGGCGTCTCTATGCGAGACAAAAACCGATAGAGACAAGACTCGTTCCTGCATTTATAAACTCAACACCCTGGTAGTACACGCGAGTTTTATAGACTGAAATATGCTCTATCATGTGACGTTGGCGGTTCTTTTACTCTCCCAATTCGTCGATTAATATCTACTAAAATATTTAATATGTATTTTATTTATATCGATTGGTTTCATTTCTATGTTTATTGACAATAGTAAACAATGTTTTGTTTTACTGAAGTTAAATAGTTATATTTAACATTTTGAATTCTGTGGCTTCGGAGAAGACTGGTCGAGGAGTCGGCTGCTGTTCCTATCGCCAGCAATTTAATTTCCGTAGACCGTAAACATTGATAAACAGTAGTGCAAAATTGCTCTCGATTAAGTAGTGCTTCCCACTAAGGTCATCTTCGCAGCCGTTCCATCGACACTGCAGCTGTTCGTTACCAAGTACCTGTTTAGCATAAGCTATTTACCACTACATGTACCGTTCGTGTCTGTAACCTACAAATATACATAATCCGTAATCGATAATCGGCACCGTCAGTTATCGGTCTCCACTACTGTGTTTTTAATCACTACTTGAATAGCAGCCCGTCTGCACGCGAACTATCGGACCAGATATTCGTCACAATCCATTCAAATTAGGAGCGTGAATCACAACTGTGTTCACAATTACAATAAGCATCCTATGTATGAGTCCGTCACGCACCTCCCTGCTGGGTAGTTGAGCCTAGCCCAGATCGAACGTAAAGGTTTAGCCTGCCGGGAAATGCTTTTTACTAATGCTATAGCTTTCAGTTTGTTTTAAAAAAATTTAACGGACTCCCTAAAACAGTAAGCCTTGTTCCACATGTAGCCGAGTGGGTTGTAGCTAAGTGGTTAGAGCGTCAGACTCACGACTTGAAGGTCGGGGGTTCGATCCCGATCCCACTGGAACAATTTGTGCCCCTGAGCAAGACACTTAACTCTGCATTGCTTCAGTTCACCCCAGCTGTAAAATGGGTGCCAGCATTAGCTGGGGTAATTGAGGGTGTGTTGCGACACTCCAGCCCTTGGACTGAACAGCCGTACGCAGCCTTCAGATGCGCCGCGCAATAGCTGCGGCTGAGCTGTCGGTTGCACATCTGATCCAACTGGAGTCACCGACGCGCCACTGGCCTGATGACATGGGCCGCATCATCCGCGCCGAGTCGTACTGCTCACATTCAGAGCAAGAGGTGCTGCTGCTGACGCTGCAGCCACCCTAACGGCGAGGACAGGCGCGAACTGGGTGTTTCATCGGCTTTTTTATTTCTTCTTTCGCTGGCGCTCTCGCTTCAGGGTGCAAGCAAGCCAAATCGAAAATCTACGAAAATCCACCCTTATATAAAATGTCGTATTTATTTATTAGCTTGACTGACGGACATTATATTCTCGCTCTTCTGTCATCAGCAGTCCATTATGCAGACTGCTTACATGTATCAAGTACTGGCATTGGATTGCAGGCACTCATTTTAGCGCCGCAAGCACTCATTTTGGCGCCGCAGGCACTCATTTTAGCGCCGCAGGCACTCATTTTGGCGCCGCAGGAACTCATTTTGGCGCCGCAGGAACTCATTTTGGCGCCGCAGGAACTCATTTTAGCGCCGCAGGCACTCATTTTGGCGCCGCAGGAACTCATTTTGGCGCCGCAGGAACTCATTTTAGCGCCGCAGGCACTCATTTTGGCGCCGCAGGAACTCATTTTAGCGCCGCAGGCACCCATTTTAGCGCTGCAGGCACTCATTTTGGCGCCGCAGGCACGCATTTTAGCGCCGCAGGCACTCATTTTGGCGCCGCAGGAACTCATTTTAGCGCCGCAGGCACTCATTTTGGCGCCGCAGGCACTCATTTTGGCGCCGCAGGCACTCATTTTGGCGCCGCAGGAACTCATTTTAGCGCCGCAGGCACTCATTTTAGCGCCGCAGGCACTCATTTTGGCGCCGCAGGCACTCATTTTGGCGCCGCAGGCACTCATTTTAGCGCCGCAGGCACTCATTTTGGCGCCGCAGGCACGCATTTTAGCGCCGCAGGCACTCATTTGAGCGCCGCAGGCACGCATTTTAGCGCCGCAGGCACTCATTTTGGCGCCGCAGACACTCATTTGAGCGCCGCAGGCACGCATTTTAGCGCCGCAGGCACTCATTTGAGCGCCGCAGGCACGCATTTTAGCGCCGCAGGCACTCATTTTGGCGCCGCAGGCACGCATTTTAGCGCCGCAGGCACTCATTTGAGCGCCGCAGGCACGCATTTTAGCGCCGCAGGCACTCATTTTGGCGCCGCAGACACTCATTTGAGCGCCGCAGGCACGCATTTTAGCGCCGCAGGCACTCATTTGAGCGCCGCAGGCACTCATTTTAGCGCCGCAGGCACTCATTTGAGCGCCGCAGGCACGCATTAGCGCTTCAGGCGCTTTTTTTGTCGCCCTGCAGCAAAATGCATTCATGCAAAGCAGCAAAAAAATAAGAGTAAAAAATAAGCAAAAAGTCTACATTTTGTACTTAAAATGTGGAGGGGCTGGATACCATTGCTGCCCCCCCCACTTTTTAAATTGGCCCCACTGTCCCACGTTCCTACGCCTATGGGAAAATGTAAACTAGAGTCAATATTAATAGTAACCAATGGTAATTGTAGACGTTACGCTTATATCTGCCTACTGATCTATATGTAGCTTTAATTGTGCCAATGCAAATCCGATTCCAAAGATTAAGAGAAACGCAAAAAGCAAAATAAATTTTCATCCTTTTCTAGCAGGGATTGGAACGAAAAATAGTTGCTGTGTGATAGTAGTTATAAATGCGCACCAAGAGATATCACTGCTTTTATTATCTACTGTTTTACGAATGCCTTCAGTACACGGGCAGGTACGTTACATCGTTATACATGTATAGTGCCCAAATAGATTATTGCAGTAGTGAAAATAAAATGTACTTTTATAGCATTAATAACATTTAGATAGTTTAGGTATACGTGTAGCTTTCTGATAATTGCAGTTATCTTATCTTGTTTGTTATTTAGCTATCTGTTGTCTAGTTGCTTGTTGTTGGTTTACAGAATATAACAAAATACTGTACACGTAAGTGGAAAAAATAACTTATTCACCAGCGAAAATAGCTTGGCTAGCTGGTTTGTTCTTAAAAAGAAGGTCGAAAAATTAAAAAAAAAGATTTGCGACCATTTTATGCCGTTTTTAGACAATATCTGGTCTTCTAACGCTCACACTATAGAATAGTTCATATTACATGTAATTATTCGTTGGATTAATGTGATAGCAATACAATTCATCCATTGTATGATTGATGACTGTGTTAGCGAAATTTCCTAAGCCCCTTCCTTCTATTGCATGTACATGTATAGTCACCAGCATCCATGGAGATTAATAAACGACCGTAAAATAATATTACAGTTTTAAATCAATAGTTTTAATGCCACCTATGCTTTAGGTCGAATCTATCTAAAAAATTTGGATATGTTTGTCTGATCTTGATTTTCTAACTATTCAAAATCATGAATGGCCAATCTCTGTGAATGTAAACCACCTCTCACCTCTTTTCCTGGCTAGCAATGTACACAACTTCTCTGCCCCTTTCCTGGCTAGCAATGTACACCACTTCTCTATCCCTTTACTGGCTAGCAATGTACACCACTTCTCTATCCCTTTCCTGGCTAGCAATGTACACCACTTCTCTATCCCTTTCCTGGCTAGCAATGTACACCACTTCTCTATCCCTTTCCTGGCTAGCAATGTACACCACTTCTCTATCCCTTTCCTGGCTAGCAATGTACACCACTTCTCTGCCCCTTTCCTGGCCTAGCAATGTACACCACTTCTCTATCCCTTTCCTGGCTAGCAATGTACACCACTTCTCTATCCCTTTCCTGGCTAGCAATGTACACCACTTCTCTACCCCTTTCCTGGCTAGCAATGTACACTACACCACTTCTCTACCCCTTTCCTGGCTAGCAATGTACACTACACCACTTCTCTACCCCTTTCCTGGCTAGCAATGTACCACCTCTCCCCCCTTTCCTGGCTAGCAATGTACACCATCTCTTTACCTCTTTACTCGCTAGTAATTTATATTATAACCCAATTATAAGCGATCAAATGATGCTCCCTAAGATCTTTTTTAGGAAACTAGCGACACATTCTACTCGTACCTTGGCAATGCTTAACCGGAGTCAGAAAAAATCTGGCATTGCTCATTTCATAAACAAGGTGAAAAAATTAAATTACAAATTTTGTTCCATAAAAATCACACTATTTCGCCAATTAAAGGTAATTAGGGAAGTCAGAAATATTTTTAGTACAGAAGACATCTTGAAGCACACGTACGTCCATGGCTAGATAAAAATTTATTACTACACTTCTTTTTAGATCCTGTCCTAGTCTTAAAGGCCTTAATACAACACCCTTGAAAGCCTAATTGTCACGTGTACATTAACTAGAAAATAAATTGCACTCGGTTTCCAGAGTAGAAAGATTACCAATATTTGCCAGGTCACAGAGAATTTATCAGATTTCGTGTCCGTTCGTGTTCGCAATTGGTTCAGTCGTTCGAACGTGGGCTATTGAGGTAATTGAAGAGCTGGTGCGTCAGCGGGCAGCGCTGCAAGTGAAATCCGATGGCGAACGTACTGCAGTTAACAGTTGGGTACAAAACCCATACCACTGCATTTTTAACGATTCACTGCGCAGCATCATGCTAAAGAGAATTATAGCAAACTTATAGAGTAATTAAAATAGAGTCGCCATCGGACCAACCCCACCCAGATAGAATCGCCCTTGGATCAACCCAGCCCAGAGAGAATCGCCCTGAGGCTCAACCCCACCCAGAGAGAATCGCCCTGAGGGTCAACCCCACCCAGAGAGAATCGCCCTGAGGGTCAACCCCACCCAGAGAGAATCGCCATCGGATCAACCCAGCCCAGAGAGAATCGCCATCGGACCCAGAGAGAATCGCCATCGGATCAACCCAGCCCAGAGAGAATCGCCATCGGACCCAGAGAGAATCGCCATCGGATCAATCCAGCCCAGAGAGAATCGCCATCGGACTAACCCCACCCAGAGAGAATCGCCATCGGATCAACCCAGCCCAGAGAATCGCCATCGGACCCAGAGAGAATCGCCCTGGGAGCAACCCAGAGAAAGAATCGCGCTTGTCTCAAGCTTTGCAGAGACCAACTCAAAGTAAATAAAAGGCGAGTAATAGAAATCGCTGAACTCAAAGAACCTGCACCAATCCCAATCGAGAGTCATCAAGACAGTTTAATCCAACTCAATCCCAACGAAAGGAACCCATATTCACCTGAATTCTCATCTGGAGCCACGCCTTGCTGCTCTGCGTCTTCTTCCAGACGAATTGCCACGTCTCCTGGCGCGTCACCAGCTGGCAAATTCGGACCAGTCGAATCTGCTCGAGGCGACGACGCGGACGACGACGAAGTCTCCATCAGGCTCTCCATCTGGGTGATGGGCCAGCGGACGGCGCGTCGCATTGAGCCCATAGACAGCGGGGATTGACCGCCGCCAGTTAAACTTGATTTGGTGTCGGCTTGAAGGCTCTGCCAGGGCAGTTTGGGTTCGAGGTGAAATATAGTTGTTAAGAAAGTCAATTGGAAGTGAAAGAATCATGTGGCTAGTCGAATGCAAACGAAGTGCCAACCTTAAGGCGGACTACGTACATGCTTTCTAGTGGACACTCTGGACCACGAGTGGACTGTCGCATTATTGAGTTAAAGCATGCTGTATAAAGTAAAGTCGCTGAATTGTACTGATAGGCTCTGCATGAAGCTCTTTTTCTTTGTTATCTGATTATTAGAAGATCTAATGTTATTTATTTATGCACACTGTATGAAGTATTCGCTTTGCATTATTTTCTTAATACTCTTTTAGTAGCTGCCATTAGTAGGTAGGTTGTGTAGGTGGCTTACATTGCTGCACTCGCTGGCGCCGTCGTCCCAAGCGACTTCATGTTCGCAATTGTTTTTGTCACTGCCTGCCGCGGCTGCCAGCTGCTGCTGTTGCTGCTGCTGCTGCTGCTGCATTCGGTGTCGCTTTCTTCGAATGTGGCGCTGCTGCTGCCGCTGCTGTTGCTGCTTTTTGAGCAGCTGCTCGGCTGAAATTGGCGACCGAACGCCCAGATCGCCTTGCGCCGATTGATCTGCATTGAGCGAAATTAAAAACGGGCGACCAGCTTATGGGATTAATGTCTGATAAGACCCGCAGGCTTTTACACTGTTGCTTCACGTGTTAATTCGTGCAGAGCTTTACACCTGCGCTTTTTACTGTGCTTTTCTTCGTGTTTCACACTGTGCTTTTCTTCGTGTTTCACACTGTGCTTTTCTTCGTGTTTCACATTGTGCTTTTCTTCGTGTTTCACACTGTGCTTTTCTTCGTGTTTCACACTGTACTTTTCTTCGTGTTTCACATTGTGCTTTTCTTCGTGTTTCACACTGTGCTTTTCTTCGTGTTTCACACTGTGCTTTTCTTCGTGTTTCACACTGTGCTTTTCTTCGTGTTTCACACTGTGCTTTTCTTCGTGTTTCACACTGTGCTTTTCTTCGTGTTTCACATTGTGCTTTTCTTCGTGTTTCACACTGTGCTTTTCTTCGTGTTTCACATTGTGCTTTTCTTCGTGTTTCACACTGTACTTTTCTTCGTGTTTCACACTGTGCTTTTCTTCGTGTTTCACACTGTGCTTTTCTTCGTGTTTCACACTGTGCTTTTCTTCATGTTTCACACTGTGCTTTTCTTCGTGTTTCACACTGTGCTTTTCTTCGTGTTTCACACTGTGCTTTTCTTCGTGTTTCACACTTTGCTTCACACTTAACTTTACATTGTACTACATAGTAGACGGTTTCCAAATTTTTTTTGCAAGCTGGCAGTAAAGGACAGAGTGTCTTACCATCGCAGTCCTGCACAATATTGGAGTAGGGCTCCAGGCACTGGGTCTGCTGGGCTTGCAGGCACAACTGCAGAACCAACTGACTGTCTGGCTGTCTGGCAATCTGTACAAACTTTCTCGTCATGCCGCTATAGGCGATGGTGGCTTCATTAGAAACGGAGTCTGTTAAAATCGCCACCAACCAGGAGTCGATTTCTTGGATAGAAACTTGTCCAAAAGACCGTTTGAACTCTTTGCGCTTCTGTCGCAACCGATTGACAAACAGAATTGTCTCGCCGTTGTTAGCACCGTCTGGGCATTGCTTCAATATTTTAATCAATTCGAAGCACAGTATCGATCGGCAGTCGCAGCATTTATTGATTTTGGCTGAATGCAATTCTCCATTGGTGGTGCAGAAACGAAGGTGGTACATGCAACCTGTCTCGGCCGGCAGTGACAATGTAGCCGACACTGCGGACACGGGATTCCCGCAGGCTGCTTGTTGGTCTTTGCCGTTCTGATTGAAGAAATAGGCTCCGACTCCGGTACGACAACGCCGGAATCGAACCGAGGACCTGTCGATGCACAACTCGGCGTCAATGCTTCCAGCGTCCATGGGTCGATAGGTCTGAGATGAAAGGTGAGATACCGTACAGAATAACATGCATAAAATTTTGCGAAAATTTCAGAATTTTGTTCGAACTTGATTCAGACAAAAAAATCTGTATATCAATAAATCAATTTTCACCTTTCGACTATCTCCAGCGCAGCAGGAACCGCACAGTTCGCAGGTGTAAATCCCAGCGCTGCCGCCAGCTGGGGTGTCCTCCGTCCAGCTGCTGAGGAACTGCTGCTGCTGTCTGCGTTTCTCCTGCTGCTGTTCCTGTCGCTGAGGCACGAGACCTTGGCTGCATCTTTCGCAACTGGTGTAGCTGGTGGTGGTCGTGCTGCCATCTTCATCCGTTCGTTTATCGTTCATCGCGTCTCCATCGCCAGCAGCGGCTTCGATGTCGGTTTTCTTCAAAGCTTTTGATTTCGCTTTTTTCACGTTTGAAGTGGCCGAAACCGGAGCGCAGTGCTGCTTCTGTGAAACCGTTGCCGCCGTCTCTGCTGTCTCGGCAGGTGGGCGAGACATCTGATAAAGGTACAGAGCCACCGTGAACAGGAATGAACTAAGTAGACCCATGGCGAAGCAGAGAATTAAAACGATAACTGCAAGGTCTATCATTTCTGAATTGCGTGTTTGTTGAGCTTAATTCCTTCAGTTAGCAGCCGTTTACGATCTTGGCTGTTGATTCAGTTTATATTCGCCTTGCCGGATGTCTGATTACCAGAACAGCATTTCCAAATTCAATAATAAATTAAGCTAAGAGTTGACACTCGTTCTATAAGAAACAAAATACGAGCGTATGACATCTAGATAGAGAAATTAAGCTATGAAACTAAGGGTAGGGACTCATTGGCTGTTACTCGGCTGTCCAACTTGCGACGGTAGAGCAGTTTGGTCTATGGGCTAAACTAATAGGATCATCCCGCGTATGCGTAGATGAAGGTTTGAATTTCAATAAGCTAGCACTAAGTCTTTGTCTATGGCCAAAATTGACTTCGATGCTATGATTAAAGCAATTAGAATCGCAACAAATAAAAGTACATTAAATAAATTTTAGTGATTCTGCTACTCAATACAAGAGGTGGAAAACTAGCACAGCTTGGCATAAGAAAGTTTTTAGTAGTCTTTTAGTAGTTTTTAGTGGTATAATTGTTTTTGTAGACTAAGAGCTGCACAAGACACACATCCCACGGTGATAGTTATTATTTAGCTCGGTGAATGAATGGATGCATGATTGAGAAAGCGGAGAGGCAGATTCTCAATGACTGAGTGAGCGGAGAGGCAGATTCTCAATGACTGAGTTGAGCGGAGGGGCAGATTCTCAATGACTGAGTGAGCGGAGAGGCAGATTCTCAATGACTGAGTGAGCGGAGAGGCAGATTCTCAATGACTGAGTGAGCGGAGAGGCAGATTCTCAATGACTGAGTGAGCAAGAGACAGATTCTCAATGACTGAGTTGAGCGGAGAGGCAGATTCTCAATGACTGAGTTGAGCGGAGGGGCAGATTCTCAATGACTGAGTGAGCGGAGAGGCAGATTCTCAATGACTGAGTGAGCGGAGAGGCAGATTCTCAATGACTGAGTGAGCGGAGAGGCAGATACTCAATGACTGAGTGAGCGGAGAGGCAGATTCTCAATGACTGAGTGAGCGGAGAGGCAGATACTCAATGACTGAGTGAGCGGAGAGGCAGATTCTCAATGACTGAGTGAGCGGAGTGGCAGATCTGCACGAGGAAGCAAAGGCTTGCATACAAGCTTTTAATAGCTGAGTGAGAGTTGCCAAACTCCTGTATAAATAAAAATCCTTTAAGTGCCATTTTGTATTTATATTTTGATATTGACCACTCCAAAAACTGAAAAGTCTTTTTTAGTTAATCATCGATAAATTGGTTTTTGTAATTGTTTTAAAAATGTTTCACAACGTCAATACGCGGGTTATCATCTCAGCCGCATTTTAGCTTCATCTCGGTAAACATGACCGGCACAAATTTTCCATCCCGACGAAAGGACGCGTAGATCGGACTGTCCGTGATGTTTCTGTTAGTCAGGTAGGCGCCGTTGAGGTTGACGTGGTGGCAGGCATTGTACCACCAGCCGCCGAAGCCGTATAGCTGAGAGCAGGAGTCCCCAGGCAGTCTGTCATTGCTCCTCTCGTAGGTGCTGAACTGAGATTCGCTGTGCACCGAAGCGAACCCATCAATCTGAGAATTTGGCACCTTCTGTCCAACTCTTAAGCGGTAGTTCTGACCGGAATCCAGCACCTGGAACAGGCCGTACTCGCTCCGGTAGCTGTTGCCATTGAAATCGCGCAGGTCAATGCGCAGCCGACACCTGGAGGTGTCATGGTAGCTGCTCTTCTTGCCCGTGGCAGTCAATTGAAACAGTCGTTCAAGACCTGAGGATGACGTTTTTCAGTCAGGGAATTCAATAAAGCGTTGTTACGTTGCTCGTTACTATTAGTCCTTACTTTTGTTTTCTCACTCACTCTCCCTCTCCCCTACTATAAAACGTTAACATATATAAAGTTAATATTTTATGGTACGTTAATTATCTAGCTTCCGGTACTATCGGATCAACTAATCAAACGATTAATGACGAGAGTGTGCCCAACAGTGAACAAAGGAGCTGTACGAACAGCTTACGACAGGATTAGAGCTGTACGAACCTTAGACCGCTAGACATCTATCTTAAGAAAGAGAGCACCCAAACTCTAAGGTCCCAGACAAAAACGCGTATAATAATAATACTAATAATAAAATTAGTAATTGATTACACCTGCCCTAAATGGCCAGATGTGCTCAGCCTCAGCTATTGCGAGGCGCATCTGAAGGCTACGTACGGCTGTTCAGTCCAAGGACTGGGGGTCGCCACACACGGCCTCAAATACCCCAGCTAATGCTGGCACCCATTTTACAGCTGGGTGAACTGAAGCAATGCAGAGTTAAGTGTCTTGCTCAGGGGCACAAATTTTTCCAGATGGATCTAGAATCGAACGCACGACCTTTAAGTCGTGAGTCCGACGCCCTAACCACTAGGCCACACCCCCTAATTGCAAACGTATTCGCCTCGAAAGCAGGATATTGAAAATTTATCGAGCTAAAGAAATTAAATTAATTGTTTTTTTCTTCATTGCTGCATGCATTCCCAGGTGTACACTTGTGTCAGGGTGAAACGTCGTGAAGCACCTCCTGCACCTTCTGATTGAGTTTTCAACTAGCAAACTCACCCATCCAGTAGTTGGATTCAGGATTTCCAAACCCATTCACGTAGGCGTCCCAATTCTTAGCGAAGGAAAGATTGCCGTCAACGCGCCTCTGAAATACAATCCAGTCAGATCTGGACTCGCAGGCCAGCTCTGGCAGATTGACAGGTCGAAGATTGTCAAATCGAATAACTTTTGATTCGACGTTCGATGACGGCTCTACAGTGGGTTTCAATTCGATAGAAAATCTGATAGAACGCCAGAGCTCTTCTGGATCATCTTCGATCGATTCCCTCAACTACTGGCATCTGGTGAAGTCACTGCACAGGAACACCAGCTGTCCTGCTCCTATCTCATCTGGCTGCCGCCTTTTCAGCTGGACCAACAACTTGACTGTGGAGCTTTCACTGCCATCAAGCAAGGTGGATTTCAGAGCTTCATCAACGCTCAGCTTGATGTCGGTTGCCACATAGTCTGCAGGAGCGTTCGAACTTCTGGACAAACTGATTGCCAAAGGCAGCACTAGAGGGTGCCTTCTGTACAATCCACTGTAGCCAACAAGCGGATCGCAGACTCGCTCAAATTTCAGCACGGGTTTCACGATGGCGGGTCTTTTAGCCACAGAAGCGGGGGGATTCGTATCCTCAAACAGGCTGACCGTGTTGGCATTGCTTGAACTTTTGTTAACCAGCGATGCAGCTCGAACTGTTGGAGTTGACAGTGACAGCAGAATTCCGAGGGCGAATACTGGAGATAAAATATTCATAATTTCGATTTTGACTAGTGCGTATAGTGTCTGTGCAATTTGAAGGTGGCTTTAAACTGATATCTTTCTAGTGTTATTTATACAGGTGTCAGCGCAAGTTGAATATTTGATGCAACTTTTGGACCATTCTTTTAAGTAAACGGAGTATACGAGTAATTTACGATTGACGGAAATTATGTAAACTTTCTGCATGTAGGCTACATGTAGTTTCTTTTGCATAGCACTCTGTGTTTACGCGTGTTTCAAATGACTAATGCTGCAGATTTTGCAGCATTTGGCGCAGGTATATATATGCATGCAATTGTGGTACATTTAATATAAAATCGCTCAAGTTAAATTGACAGAGACCTGCATAATAAAGCCAAAATCTAACTAAGGCATGTCCGAATGCAAAGCTAGCTCTTGCACATGCTTGTAACGTACATATGTACGTGGTCGCTAAATACATGTAAGTACTTCAGTTTCTTGTGGTACATCTAGCAGTGGGGCCGCCCCCGCCCCCCCCCCCAAATCGGTCCCCGGCACAATTGGCTCTCGATCCTTTTAAAACTATAGCTGAAATAATCAATTTACCAATTACCAAGCTCGGAGAATGACAGGAGTGCTACGTATAAGTAATTAAGTTATTGATGGGTTCGGCCTTTTTTAGCCTGTAAGCTTCGGGCCTCAGAACTCAGAAATGAATCACTTAAAGCTCTGGCCTCTCACTCCTGTCAGATGGTCAGCCCCGTGGTAGCAAGATTGTGGGCGAGCAGCAAGGTCCTATAGCTAAGAGAAGACAGCGAGAGACAAGCAGGGAGAATTTGAAAGGTAGAGATTTAGCTAATCCACAGATTAACCAACCCGCTGCCACCAGTCCATGCGCCCCGGCTCACCAAACCGGAGCTATCGAAATCGGACTTCCGACTAGAGGGGCACTGCACTTACCTGCCATCTAGTGTCTTTTAGCTGTCTATCTTGAAGTCATAGCCGAATAGAAGGGACGCTGCTGGGACTAAGATCGCATTGGCCATGCAAGGACAGAGAGGACTTTTGCAGGGGGTTCTTGCGCTTGACTGCCTGTGACCGCGCCAAAGCGCCAGTCTGGCACTTAGGTTGCATGCTTATCATGATTGCTTAGATCGACTGATTGACTGGGACTGTGCCGCTTCCGGTCCACTGTGACCTCTGCCCCTAGATCTAGCCACTCATCTCAGCTGGCATTGCGAAAAAGAAAGAAAACACTAAGTCTTTAACTTATAGATTTAACTTTCTTACTTAATCTACAATCCTAAACGCCTTAGATTGAGTCAGAGCAAATGGCTACTTTTAGTATTAAATGAAACTTCTGCCTCAAGTTTGGCACACAAAAGCAAGTAAACAAAAGTGCAAATCCTATCAGACTACCTAGGAAGGGGTCAGACAAAGGGCGCACCCAGTTAAGCAGGTCAAGAAAGCCTCTCACCCAACCAATCAGAGGACCTATATCTGCCGGTAGCCAAGGATTCCACAGAGACCGAAGCGCTCGGACGGGATGCTGATGCTGATCTTAACTGACGAGTGCCGCCATTACTCTTCACTTGTCGGTTGCTGTTGCTGCTCCTAGATCACGACCGGGAAGTACTGACGATGCTGATCAGGGGAGACTTAACTGGTGAAGCCGAAACTGCCAAGGGGGGGGGGGAAGGGGGATCAAGAGTGACCTCGGCCGAAGGACGAGCGTTGGAGAGACCTCCGCCCAAGGAGTCCAAGGTTGCCAGGGACTGAACGAACACCTTTGTCGAGCGCGGGCCGACATGCCGCCTTTTATAGATCTCACGCGGCCGATTTGTTATAACGAGTGCCGAATTTTCCCATCGGCTGGGAGCCTTTGTTAAAATCGGTGCCGAATTTTCTGATTGGTCGAGCCGGGGGCGGTCAGGTCGACTCTGATTGGCTGAGCTCAAGACCCCAAAACCCATCCCACCAGGTGGCCTTCAGACCCCCGGGAAGTTGACAGGCGCGGTCATAAATCATGAGCAAAACCGAATAAAGGTCATTTGTCTAGACATCCTGGCGCCATGAGGTGACTGCAAAAAGCCCATAAATCAAAGGAGAAGGTAATAGAGCGAGTGGGGAGGAGGCTGGAAAGACCTCTTTGACCCGGACAGGCTGGAGTCAAAAGTGACAGCCATGCAGACCGCAGTAAATCATTAAAAATATTGAAAACGTCACAAATCAGGGGTCAAAATGAGATTAAAAACATTCCTCCCAGACTTAGTGTCGCCTGTCTAGACTGTTAGAGGTCAAACCAATTCAGACCCGGATCGGGATAGCCCATGACCTTCAGAGATGCGTAAACAACCCAAAATTAGAATCCTAAGGGAAGTACATTAAGCCTCTAACATAATTAATAGTAATGTCATAAAATGACATAGGACTCAGCCTAGATGAGAGTGTAGAGAGAAAATCATATCCTAAGCTAGCCTACTGACAGTAGAAAAAAAGCGCATCGGAGCAAAACGTGCGGTTTTAAGATTGAAAAAAGATGCGTCCTCATCATTATTAGAAAGATATAAACTATACAACACTAGGGTCGGTATATGCAAAAGTTTCCTTATTTGTAAATCATCACAAATAATGCTTCGTGTACATAGTAGATCATTAACTAGCAACTGTATGGGGAAAATCAGCACAATATATCGATCTACACGTATTTTCTTCAGCTCTGCATACATTAAAAATGTTTACGATGTAACTCCCCTACAAAATACGTGTACTATGTATATATGAATATATGAATTGCGGTTCGACCACAGCTGCAATTAATTGGCAATGAAGATGACATGTAAAAAGTAGATATGATAAAGTCATCTTTGATAGTAGATATTTAGTACGTGCACCTACTAAATATGCACTAGACAGGTATACTAGACAGGTTGGGGTAGACGGGGGTGGGGTAGACAGGGTGGGTAGACAGGGGTGCATGGGCCAGTCGCATTGACAAAAGATCACACAGATTTAGCAGAATTGTCTATGCAGGACGCAGAGCTGCTGCAGCCCCGCGCTCAGCACGGCTCCAATATTATTTGTCAGAAACTCCAAAGTTAAGTGTCAGCAAATGTCAGCAAATCGCAGTCACCCTGTCTGCATGGTCCAGCTCCTGATCCGCGGCCCCATGCAGTTGGTGTCATTTCCAAGTCCTCCCAGCGGAGCCGGCCGCCCCTGGTCTTCCGGCCGCCGCCGCCGTCGCGTTGCGTAGCAGCGGCTAGCTACTTGGGGTAAAAACTCAATCCAGTAGCTGTAGCCATTTAATAAAATTATTTGGGGTTAACCCTCATATATGAAGCTTCTCGAGAAGGATTCATATTTCGTCCAACCTTGATCAGGCCCATGCACTACGTTAAAAGGCTCTCATTGTACATACCGATCCATTGCATATGAGAGGTGCAGGATATCGTGGAGGGGCTTTAATAGCAGCTAGGTCCAGGTCAAGCTGGCACTAGTCCATCGCTTTATAGCTGTTTTAGGGGCACCCAGCTTTACTTGGTCGAAAGAAGTAATTTTATTTTTTGTCTAATTAATATATAATGCGCGAATTATAGATACTGCCGGTATTTACTTTCGTAGCATCTGAGTTTGTTTCAAACGCACCTTTTCTGTTATAACGCACGGAATAATTAATGCGTAAATTTAAACAGTCAGTTTACTATGAAATAAAAACTATATGCCCCACGACCACGTCGGATGACGACACAACATTTTTATTTTTGTTATGTCTGTAGCTATGCTAATGCTAATCATGCTAATCAGTGACCATCATGCTAATAGGATAATACTTAAGAATACCAAGATAATATACTTAGTTATTTCAGTCTGATGTCGTAGATACCAATCATGAGTTAGTGTTAGTGATAATGATAATTGCTATCGTTGTATGGTAAATTTGTTTTTGAATTTTGTTAATGTTAGGGCCAGGGGGCCTAATCACATTATAGATTTAGCTGTAATCATATTGCATATATATGCTAGAATAATAGAGTTTTCATTTATAGTCCCCTATTGTTAAATAGGCCTAACAGAGCTTCTAGGCCATTCTAGGGCATAGGGCACATGCTACATCTAAAATTTATTTTTTGTTTAAAATCTTTAAGGCCAGTGCAGCTAGGCCTAATCAAATGACAATGTTACTGTTTTAAAATTTAAACCTAAAAGATGGTAGGCCTTAGCTAAAATTCATTGGCTTGAGTAGGCCCTATCCCCTATAATATATAGGCTATATAACCTTGAAAATATATTAAAATAAGACCACACTCTAGATCATGTAGTATATGCCCAAAAATTAGGTGTGCACAGTTGGTGTGCATCACTTCTGAGAAAAAAGTATGCGTGTACACCTGGTGTGTAATTTATAGAATCACATTCAAAAGTTATTGGGAAATAGAAAAAAACTAAAAAAGTGAAATTTTAAGTGTAAATTTCAAGCTTTCCAGTTTTTTCAAGCTTGTAAAAAAGCATTTAGACAAATATGTGTATATCAATTTTCTGTTATGAATAGGCCTATTATCATCAAAAAAGCAAAAAAAAACTAAATTATTTTCTAATAAAGGTCTATTATGCAGTTTACAAAAGGTCATTTATTGTTGCAACACTGGCATATTTCTGAGAATAGGCATGCACTAAATTCTTTTTGGCATACATTTATAATTATTCAATTTTTGTTTGGGTGTGCAGCTAGCATGATCTGGTCTATGGAAGTAAGAAAGAATAATATGCAATCTAAATTTGATGTTATACTCTTATTGATATTCATAGTCTCATACTCATGGCATACATACTCATACTTATACTCATCCATTGATCTCTTTTACTTGAGGGCTATAGCAACACAAGATTGCCCAACATAAGTCACTGGTTTCTCCATTAATCAGACTAGCTCTTTTGGTATTTTGCACTCTACTATTTAGGCCCTAGTTGATAACCATAGTTGTGACCCTAAGCATAAAACGCTGGGATAGGGAAATTCAGCTGTGCATTTTTAAACTGCCTAGCCAACTTTCAAGCTATGTCATAGAGCACAACTATGGAGACAGAAAAGAGAATATCCTTCATTAACTAGGCCACTATTGCACATGAGTAGAGGGCCAATTATAAGGAAATTTTCAAGTAAAAACTTTTGATACTAAGAGTAGCATGAGTACAAATACCTTTCTCAAGGTGTGATTATGTTGGCCAAATATTGAATAGAACCATATTGGCAAGACTCAAGAGGCATAGAAATGGCTAAAGATATCCAAGTGATATATATATGATACAGAAACAAGGGACTGACTATGTCTTATGGCATGCCAATCTGGACAGTAGTCTTTTCTTGGCTCTATAATTGTTTCTATATCAATATCCAAAAAGAAAGAGGCAATTGCCAATTGAAGGAACTCTTCGCCAGCTATTGTATAGTGCTTCAAACTAAAACATCTATTGAGAGGTGCAAATACTAGAGCTTTATAGATTGGATAGACATTCCCTTGTTCTGGTTGATCAATGGGCTAGCAAAAAAGCAAGTAGTTTTACTGCCAAAAACTTATGGAATTTCAGTTCATAAAATAAAGAGTACAATAGTAAAACTATAAGCTTATATATCTTAATACCACCTAAATGCTGTGGGATTTCAAGATGATGTTACTATTAGCACATTGCAATTAGTTAATACTCATAATATTGATCATAATGGAAGTTCACACTTTAAGTTGAAACAAATAAAATGCACAACTTTCATTTTCTCTTACATCAAAGCATGCAGCGAATTCAACCTTGCTAGACCATTTGAATTTATCCATGAGTTATTAGCCATACAAGTTCAACAGTCAATATATGTTTATCTGTGATATAAAATATAAAATAAGATGCATATAATACAAATATTTGTAAAACATATAGTTAATTTTAATGGAATATACATGTATGCCTTATTTTAATTTATTGTTTCAATTTTTCCATGAGTATTATAGTTCACTTTATAAACTAAATATCAATATACTGAATTAGAACCCCAGAGTAAAGACTTCTGCAATTGCTCTGCCTTGCAAACTAAATAAAGTGATGCACTAGTCATCTGCCAAATAGACTATCAACAGCAATAGTTAGATAGAAATAGCCTTGGCCATATGAGCCTTCTTGGGGTTTGCTTGAATAGGCCAGTATCCCATATTGAACATGACCATAGAAAGTTGGGAACAGCCACATAGGCAAATACACACATCAATGTCTTTAGCTGAAGGACAATAATTATTTTAGTGATTACAGTGCCAACCATATTTTATAAGATAACAGTTTATGATAAGTAATGTCTACCTTTTTTGTTAAATAAAACTGCTTTAATCTCTCTTCAAACCTTGGAATATCCAATTATCTCAAACAAACAGCAGCTTGCTTCTTTGAAAAAAGATTTCCTCTAAGTGTAAGAAAGAAGACACTATTGTTTGAATATAATATTGGTATTTTATAAAAATAGGAACACCAACATACAGTATATGCACTATGATTTTACAACTTACATTCCATTTCTATGTAGTGGCTTATGATAATGCTGAGTTTCCAAATACTGATAGCAAACATTTAGCAGACCATACATCTTGCACCAAAAGGTCTCCCCTAGACTCAATTGGCACTTGCTGCACACTGCTTTTGCCTTAAAGAATGAGCAAAAGCTGAGTAGCAGAGATATGCCTTACTTAATCCATAATTTGTTGTTGTACCTTGCACATCTGCATGATTGGCAGGGGAAAAACTAGCAGTAGCTTCCTCTTCTTTGTGCTTGTTGTCCAATTCATCAATATCTATCCAGTCAAAATTGTCTGCACCAGACTTGCTAGGACCAGAACTAAAATTCACAATGCATAAAGACACTGTTCAATAAGAAAGTGGTATAGCCATATGCAACTGGTATGCTATTATCAATGTTCAGGGTAAATTGGCAATTGACTAGGTGGGTAGTAGGGATAAAATGGCTACTAAATTATTGATAATGAGGTCACCCAGGCTATATCATCACCTACCATTAAACAGCAATGATATATTGTGACAAAACAAAAAAAATTAATCTAAGAAAAACTAAAATTGAAATAGTATATAATGAATACTTACTTTGCTGCACTGATCACAGCCTTCTTAGAACTCACAACATAAATTTGGACTTTGAGCTTGCACTTCCTTTCCCTGACACATAGCTATTAATGGAGTGATATACTAGTCATCTAGACATCATGATGGCCTAGCTACACAATTAATTGAGTAGAAATTTTTAGAAATCTAAAAATGAGAATTTTTACATGTGAGAAATTATAATTGGGAATGACAGGAGGGTGGGGAATTTAACTTCAGGAAAGGTAGGAGAAGAGAATCCCAATGAAAATAGTACCTAGGCCAAGAAGTGTCCCAAAGTCACTTGTTTCACCCCAGAGTCATTTCAAATATATTGCAATGACAGGTCTAAAGAAAAGAAGTTACTCTAAACAACTCCTAAATGACAAGATGCCACAATAGAAGTTGCCAAAAAGTTGTCAAAGAATTATCCCAAAATCAATTTGAAGTGTTTTATTGTCTGCAACTCTAAAATGATTTCTGAGCAACACAAATGATTTTGGCGCAAGACTAGTGACTGGGGCAACAGTATAATGATTCTTGGGCCATAGAGTAACCGAGTTGTGTTTGAAGCATATTTGCATTTTTTGATGAATTAGAGTCACATTTCTGGTGTTTTAGTTGCATTCTGCAGTTGCATAAAAGTTGCAGAAGCGCTTTAACATTACTAGATTTGTTAGTGTGTCACTTCTGAGGCAATCTAGATATGTTATAGAGTTGTTACTACCAGTCTTAAACAGACTGCTGGATTGTCATTTCTGTGCAAATGGAAAATGCATGCTCATTGAAACAGAAATGATACACTAAAGATTCAACAGCAATGCTGAAGAGCTTCTGCAACTTTTTGGTAATTTGTACTATGACATCTTGTCATTTTAGAGTCACTTAGAATCATTTCTTTCCTATTTGACCTGTGTCATTTGCAACATGTCAGAAACAACTCTGAGATAACAAAAGTGACTCTGGGATGCTTCTTGGCCTAGGTACCATTTTCATTAGGCAATGAACACTCAGTTTTAGCCTATTGGACTCTAATTGCATTGTAACTAGCCTATTGAGTCAATTATTCTAGTTATTCTAATTAGTGATTCAAATTCTAGTGATTGAGTCACAATATTATAACAATATGTATTGTTATTCTCAAATAATATAGCTTGTATATAGTAGGCCCCCTATTTAAACTTGTTAAATAAAAAAACAGAAAATAGAACATAGATAAAATAAAAAATTTGAATTCAACTTTAAATTTACAATTCAACTTTAATATTTTTTATTAGACTAATGTTGTCTTTTAAAAACAAATCTGAAAAGATTGATTTCTTATTTCTTATTGTCACTTGTTTCAAGGCAAAGAATTCTTATATATTTTGTTCTATGAAAGTTATAGAATTAAAAAATAATATTTTATTGTAATAAATTATAAAGCAAAAATGAACTAACTAGCTATATTTTGCATAAAAACTTTTGTCAGTTTACTAATATGACTATCCTACCAGGTGATTTCTTATTAGAGGCAGGAGACTGTATGCATTTTGGCATACTAAAAGTGACATTGTCACATAACTAATGAGAGGCATTATTACACATCCTGCTAACTCCCCCCTAAGCAGACATACAAGTGTGCAGATACATAATGCATACACTACCCGCCTGAATAACACTAGCCGTGTGACTTACTATGACTGTATTATTAAGGCTAAATGCCTCATCTATTTAGTTCTATGTCTGTATTTTTGGCTGGGCATTTTTGCAACTTACCTTGGCCAGGTGGCTGGGCCCTTCACCAGCTGGCTGGGTCATAATGCAGTCATATGCACAGACACACAGAGGACAGCAGCCCTAATTTTATTTATCATTAGGCATATACACTTCACTGTACCTTGAGGGTTAGCCCTCAAACGCATTTAAATATGCAAGCAGAGCCAAGCCAAGATTCAGTGGCATATGCAAGGGGGGCCGCACCCCCTCCAATTTCCAGGCTGAGGAACAACAGATAACTGACAAGCGACCTCACAACTGTAATCCATAGTCTATTTCGTCACAATCAAACTGTAAAATCAAAAGCAGTGCAGTCTTTCAATTGACCCCCCCCAATGGAAAATCCTGGGTATGTCGCTGCCAAGATTCCAGTTTAGTCCTAATTAACGTGACTGCACTTGGAATCGAGCTTGGGCTGCTGGCACATCAGAGCCCACACCCTAGAAGGTGATAATTCCATTCAATTTATCTAACCATAGTCAACTCAGCTTAACTTGATGAAAAAAGGCGCCACCAGAAAATGATTCCCATGACAACAATTTGTTTCATGTTAAATTCTTTATCTATTAAATAAAAAGAGCATGTCCAAACCAGCTGACGAGAAAGACCTTGTCCAAGCTGTAGTGCTCGCCGACAGTTTTAACAGCCGCTTCGCTCCAGTTGCTCGGTCGCTTCCGCGCGCCCTGTTCCCATTGGCTGGGGTGCCGCTGATTGACTATGCATTGAACTGTCTAGCGGATGCCGGAGTTCACGAGTGCATCGTGTACTGCAGGTCGCACTACAAATCCTTAGCCAGCCACTTGGCCTCCTCGCCTCAATCCAAACGATTTGCTACTCCGCCAGTTGTTCGGAAATGCCCGCCAACCGTATCGAGCCTTGGCGACGCTATGCGCGACCTAGATCAGAGTCGGTTAATTAAAAATGATTTCATCCTAGCCCCAGCCGATCTGGTCACTAACGCCAACTTGGCCGAACTGCTGGCTGAGCACAAGCGTAGGCGAGTGAAAGATGCAAATTGTTTGCTGACTTTGGTGATGCGATCAACTACTGGAGGTTTCAACGCGTCCGCCTTGATGCAAGCCCAGGAGCGCAGCTTCATTGCCGTCAGCAACGCCGACACTGGCTGTCTGCGTATGCTCAGCCCCGCTGCCATGGACAAACTCGGCCGGATTCGACTGGAACGAGCCGCTTTGCTGTCTTGCGGTAGAAGCAGACTCTGGACTGGGCTGATTGATCTCGGCCTCGCGGTCTGCTCCGTTCACGTGCCGCCAAGGTGTCTTAATTTTAATAAGGCTTCTGTGTTTCAGGTCTTTGTTTGGTGCTCTGCCATCTAGCTGTCTGTAGCCTTGGTTGTCTTTGTCTGTCTGTCTGTCTGTTGTCTGTCTGTGTGTTTTTCTGCCTGTCTGTCTGTCTGTCTGTTGTCTGTCTGTGTGTTTTTCTGCCTGTCTGTCTGTCTGTCTGTCTGTCTGTCTGTCTGTCTGTTGTCTGTCTGTGTGTTTTTCTGTCTGTCTGTCTGTCTGTCTGTCTGTCTGTCTGTCTGTCTGTCTGTCTGTCTGTCTGTCTGTCTGTCTGTCTGTCTGTCTGTCTGTCTGTCTGTCTGTCTGTCTGTCTGTCTGTCTGTCTGTCTGTCTGTCTGTCTGTCTGTCTGTCTGTCTGTCTGTCTGTCCGTCTGTCTGTCTGTCCGTCTGTCTGTCTGTCTGTCTGTCTGCCTGTCTGTCTGTCTGTCTGTCTGTCTCTCTGCCTGCCTCTGTCATTTGGTCTGTATGTATCCCCTGTCTGAAGTATGTGCTTACTTATGCTACATAAAATTAATTTATAAAAAGTTTACCGCAGTGCAGGGACAACTTAAGCTGCCTAAACTTAGGCAGTTCAAGTTGTCCCTGCCGCGGTGCCTTCAATCTGAATATCGGAAGTGTGCAATTTGCTTACCACATAAGCCCTGTATTTATAGTCTTTAATTAAGCCCCCCCCCTGAGTCCGTAGTCTTATCTGGACACCCGCTTCAGGTCACTATAGCAGAAAAATCCCGTCCGGGAATTCACCCTCGCAGATTCACTGACGAATTCGACTATCGCAGCCTGGACGATCTGGTCCGCGGAGTTCTCGAACACGAGGAGATTCTGGGTCACACGGTGTCTCTGCACGTGTTGGGTGGCCAGGAATATGCCTGCCGAGTGTCCAATATGAACCTGTACGCCCTGGTTACTAGGCACCTGTTGGATAATTGGGTCTATCCAGTGAGGTTGAATGGCCTTATTGAATTAATTGGCTTGGCAGATTTAATGTCGCGCTGCTTTCTTCTTTATCTACCTCTCTCCAGCCAGTCTGCCCTCAGTCTACTTCTCACCCCGTACCCCCTATCTACCTCTTCTCCCCCTACCTTCTATCTACTTCTCCTGACATCTCTACCCCCTATCTACCCCCCCCCTGCCATCTCTACCCTCTATCTACCTCCCCCCCTGCCATCTCTACCCTCTATCTACCTCTCCCCTGCCATCTCTACCCTCTATCTACCTCTCCCCCTGCCATCTCTACCCTCTATCTACCTCTCCCCCTGCCATCTCTACCCTCTATCTACCTCTCCCCCTGCCATCTCTACCCTCTATCTACCTCTCCCCCTGCCATCTCTACCCTCTATGTACCTCTCCCCCTGCCATCTCTACCCTCTATCTACCTCTCCCCCTGCCATCTCTACCCTCTATGTACTTCTCCCCCTGCCATCTCTACCCTCTATCTACCTCTCCCCCTGACATCTCTTCCTTCTACTTCTCCCCTGCCATCTCTACTCCCAACCTACCTCTTCCCTGTTACCTCTCTTCCATATCTACTCCTATGTAACTCTTCCCCCCTCATAGCCGATATCTCAATGTCTTTTTAGAACTTTTTTGAATGATACTCTAATATTTTTTCCTAACTAACACTGGCAGATGACCCCAGCCAGCATGTCAGGCAGTCGGGCTGCTACAGAGCACCAGGTGCGCCAGCGCAATGTCTATGTATCCCGCCTGGCCAGCGTCCATCGTAGCGCTCGGCTAGAAAAATCCGTACTCATCGGACCAGGGGCTCAGGTTGGTTCCGGTTGTCACCTGGTTAACTGCGTGATTGGCTCCAATTGTCGCGTTGGCGACCGGACTCGGCTGAGTGACTGCTATCTGTGGCCCGGAGCTGTGGTGAGCAGCGACTGTAACATTTCGAGGTCACTGCTGTGCCACAACAGCACAGTACTGGATGACAGCCAACTCACTGATCGATGCGTTCTGACTCACGGTGTGCGAGTTGGGCCTTCTGCCGTGCTGACTAATTTTAGGTTGATTGTGCGATCAGGAAGGTCAGAGGATAGCGCTTCCACTGACGAGGAAGTCAAACAGGTGTGGGTTAATGGAATCTGTTTCTTGTTTTTTAATGAAAAATTGTAATTTTTTGACCAATAGTAAAAACCTGAGTTTTAGAGTCGCCTTAAACCAACAATAAGAATCGCCTTAAACCAACAATAAGAATCGCCATAAACTAACAGTAAGAATAGCCTTAAACCAACAATAAGAATGTCCTTAAACCAACAATAAGAATCGCCTTAAACCAACAATAAGAATCGGCTTAAACCAACAATAAGAATCGGCTTAAACCAACAATAAGAATCGGCTTAAACCAACAATAAGAATCGGCTTAAACCAACAATAAGAATCGGCTAAAACCGTCAATAAAAATCGCCTTAAAACAACAATAAGAATCGCCTTAATCCAACAATAAGAATCGCCCTCTAATTCAAATTTAACATTAGGATTTATTTAAATTCAAGCTTTCAACTAACATTTAAAGAATATTAGTATTTCCTTACAGGCCTACTTACAGTAGCTTGAACGCATATTATTAATCTATCATTCAATTGCCGCAGCAACTCGGTAAAGACAGCAACGCCGCTGTCTACAAATCGGCCTACAGCGATCGTCGTGACGAGGCCGGCGACTCAGACGCCGACTCCGGACCAGAGAATGATGAAGACTCTGTTGAATTGGAGATCTGGCAGACTACTCTCATGGCTGACAACGTTGAGTATCTGTCGTCTGAGTCGGACAGTTCTAGCGAAGCCGGTAACGAGGTTAGGCGCTAATTATTTATGGGCTTGAGATTTCACTCGATCTGCTCTTTCTCATGCGAGTAAAATAGTTTACATATTCTTTCTTACTACTTTGTTGTAAGTAGAGTTGTCGCAAATAAAACTGTCGCAAAGTTACTATCGATACATATCGGATATCTAATTAGTGCTAAATTGCTTTCCCAGGTGCCACCAGCAGAGGTGGGCGAAGATCACTTCAAACGCGAACTGCTCGACGTGCTGCAACGCGCTGAACAGGACAAACACCCAGTGGACACTATGGTGGTTGAGATCAACTCAATTAAGCACGCCTTCTGTGTGCATATCGATAGACTGAAAGCGATCCTGGCTTACACTATTTTGTTGTATCCGCTGCTTAAATGCGAAAAAGATGACGAGTCAGAGGACTGTCAGGTTGAGATCACCCCGGCTGAGCACTTTAGCCAAGTCAAAGATTGTCTGGAGAATTGGAAACCGTTGCTAAGTGAGTTAGGTGTTGACTAATGGAATTTTAATTGCTTTAGAATAGGGAGTGGACATTTTGCAATTATCTGATGGACTGGAGCTGGGGAGTGGGGGTGGGCATTGTGCATTTATCTGATAAGCTGGAACTGGGGAGTGGGGGTGGGCATTGTGCATTTATCTGATAAGCTGGAGCTGGGGAGTGGGGTGGGCATTGTGCAATTATCTGATAAACTGGAGCTGGGGAGTGGGGGTGGACATTGTGCATCTATCTGATAAGCTGGAGCTGGGGAGTGGGGGTGGGCATTGTGCATTTATCTGATAAACTGGAGCTGGGGAGTGGGGGTGGACATTGTGCAGTTATCTAATAAGCTGGAGCACGGGAGTGGGGTGGGCATTGTGCAATTATCTGATAAATGGCTGTTGGGGCATTGGGCGGTTACAGAGGCAGTCCAAGCTGACCTGTCGCTTTGCACTTTTATCCGCAGAGCACTACTTCAATGGCTTCTCTAGCCAGGACGAGTCACTAATATTTTTGCGCAGCTTTGAAGACGCCTGCTGCGACCGGCCTCAGCCGTTGATGAAGTGCGCTCTAGTTTTGTTGCGCTATTTCTACGATACGGATCTGTGCGAGGAGGCGGCTATATTGAGCTGGAACAGCGAAGAGGGCTCGCATCCCAATGCTGGCGAGCTGAGGCAGTGCGTGGCTAGAATGATCCAGTGGCTGCAGGAGGCCAGCGAGGAGAGCGATTGATTGAGTCTGGAGTCTTGTTGACTGCCGTGTATTTCTGTGTTAGGTTGTGTTTTTATTTAGAGATGGTTCGTTCGTGCAATTTACTGATATAATGACGTCATAGGCGCTACGATTACGCTATCTATATGACTTAAGAAAGCGCTTTCAAGTCTAGTATAGGATGACGTCATAACACAGGACTTAGGGTATGGGCATTTTGACAACACACGATGACATCATCGAATCGATAGTGACGTCATCATATTGTATCAAGTTAGTAACTAGTAGATTTCTCATAGCTATATAACTTACCAGCTCGTCTATTATACCTGCACTTTTTAAAGACAGCTGTTCAGAAACTGTACTATAATTATGCTACATTTTCTTCGCTTGGGTCAACATTCTGTGCCGCTAGAAATTTAAGTCTGCAGTTTAACAGTACAACTTGCACTTAATCCAGCTTCCCCTACTAGCACAATGACTCGCTGTGTAATTAGATAGTAACTTTTTCTGAAGAATGCTTTCTGTCTTGGTGGTCGCCGCATTGAATAAACAGAGACAGGCCGGTTTCCACACTCAATGCCTGCGGGTGTTTTTTGGATTCCGGATCTGGGAACAACAAAGCCTTTCTGTTAAGCTGTACAAATAGTTGCTCATTTTATAGTTATTAGTGAAGTGTAAATGTACATATTATACATACTAAAAGTTAAATTGAAGCTGCCCCAATAGAAAGTTGCATTTTTCTTCCTTAAGTCACTCCAACTGCTTTACTTTAGGAGCATATGGCCGGATCGCTGTGTAGCATCAGTAGTGTGAATTTAGATACTAGCAATCAGCACCCCGTTGGGGAGGCGATAAAGAATTGAATAATTTATTTTAATAAACTACATGTAGCTTCTGACCTCTCAGTTTCGACATCTCAGAAATCCCGCCGTAAGCCTTGATCTCTTAGCAATTCCCCAGATGAATCTTGTAGTATAAATTTAGATACAAAAGAACGAACAATTAAAATTAAAAATTTACATGCTTAATTATAAAAAAATCTGGAGTGATTTATTTCGTATATAATCAATAATTCAAACAAATAAACATTAAGAGATACGGTATACTTTATATTGACAATTTACGAGTCAACGACAGTTAGGAAAAATCGATGTGGAAAGAATGTGTTAAGTAATTAATTTTAATCGAAAAACAAGCGGTAACAAAAATTGTTTAGACCGGATGAACATGGAGATAAAAATTGCAAAGTTGACTGGAGTAATTACAAAGATGAGGAGGCCCAAAAGCTGCCCTAGTCAGGACACCCCTAGTGTCACCCTTATCAGGAAACCACTAGCGTCATCCTTATCAGGACACTCCTAGTGTCACCCTTATCAGGACACTCCTAGTGTCACCCTTATCAGGACAATCCTAGTGTCACCCTTATCAGGACACTCCTAGTGTCACCCTTATCAAGACACCCCTAGTGTCACCCTAATCAGGACACTCCTAGTGCCACCCTTATCAGGACACTCCTAGTGTCACCCTTATCAAGACACCCCTAGTGTCACCCTAATCAGGACACTCCTAGTGCCACCCTTATCAGGACACTCCTAGTGTCACCCTTATCAAGACACTCCTAGTGACACCCTTATCAGGACACTCCTAGTGTCACTCTTATCAGGACACTCCTAGTGTCACCCTTATCAAGACACTCCTAGTGTCACTCTTATCAGGACACTCCTAGTGTCACTCTTATCAAGACACCCCTAGTGTCACCCTTATCAGGACAATCCTAGTGTCACCCTTATCAGGACACTCCTAGTGTCACCCTTATCAGGACACTCCTAGTGTCACCCTTATCAGGACACCCCTAGTGACACTCTTATCAGGACACCCCTAGTGACACCCTTATCAGGACACTCCTAGTGTCACCCTTATCAGGACACTCCTAGTGTCACCCTTATCAAGACACCCCTAGTGTCACCCTAATCAGGACACTCCTAGTGCCACCCTTATCAGGACACTCCTAGTGTCACCCTTATCAAGACACTCCTAGTGACACCCTTATCAGGACACTCCTAGTGTCACTCTTATCAGGACACTCCTAGTGTCACCCTTATCAAGACACTCCTAGTGTCACTCTTATCAGGACACTCCTAGTGTCACTCTTATCAAGACACCCCTAGTGTCACCCTTATCAGGACACTCCTAGTGTCAACCTTATCAGGACAATCCTAGTGTCACCCTTATCAGGACACTCCTAGTGTCACCCTTATCAAGACACCCTAGTGTCACCCTTATCAAGACACTCCTAGTGTCACATTTATCAGGACACTCATAGTGTCACCCTTATCAGGACACTCCTAGTGTCACCCTTATCAGGAAACCACTAGTGTCACTTTTATCAGGACACTCATAGTGTCACCCTTCAGGACACTCCTAGTGTCACTCTTATCAGGACACCCTAGTGTCACCCTTATCAAGACACCCTAGTGTCACCCTTATCAGGACACCCTAGTGTCACTCTTATCAGGACACTCATAGTGTCACCCTTATCAAGACAACCCTAGTGACACTCTTATCAAGACACCCCTAGTGTCACCCTTATCAGGATATCCCAAGAGTCGCTCTTATCAGCTGAGCAAACTCCTAGCAGAGAAACTGTTAGGAGTTATTATAACTCAACTTTTAAAATATAAGCCATGCACTATGGAATCGTTGAGCGAAGAATGACTAAATACAAGAAATTTCTAATAAAAAAAGCATGCAAAATTTCTGTTCGTAAAAAATCAACAACGGGATGCTTAATTCTGAGCATTGCGATCTCTAGCAGCGGAGATATTGACATTTACATACGAGTAGCAAAATTGGCACGCAAATTGTAAATCGAAGGAGTTGATAGCCTCTAACCGTTTAGTTATTAGAGTCTTGCGTCATATCCAGGTAGTTAGTGTATACCTCTCTGTGCACCTGGTCGCTGATTGAGCCGGGGCCGAGTTTGAACTTCAGATAATTGCCGCTAGCCGTGATAGCTGCGGGATTTAGATGATGACTTACTTGAGACTTACTGTACCCAATTATTGTATTAAGGATAAAATTCTAATTTCTAATAAAATGAGGTGTACTGAAGTGACTGTGTCACGTTTCATATCTGTCAAGAGTCCCCCTGTTGTTCGTCTGGCAGTTGATCTCCAATATTAACTATAAATTTGAAAAGGGGGTTTCCACTAACAGCCCGATAACAAGTCAGATTAAACAGATTGTATCAATCAAGTTAGACTAGAACTGAATTATAAGGAAAAAGTTGATATTGATTCACCGCCTGATTTTTCTGGCTTGCCCAACCCATACCCCTCGACAGACCTCTGAACTCGATAGCTCGATAGCTCAGTTCAGACGCTAGAAACTTCATTTCTAAGCCATACTAACACACTATTGTCCTTGTCTGTCGGGCTGGGGGGTTTTCCTACGTCCTCCATTCAACTTTTGAGCACAAGTTGTTCACATAGGAAACGCACACGCGCGCGCGCAAACTGCCATAAAGGCTTGACATACATTAATATGTATATTACTGAAGGGAAGGCAGTGCAGCAGTGTGCAAATCAAGAGAAAGAAAGAAAGTTGGGATCTAACAGTAGAAATTGAGTCAGCTCAGCGGGAGGCAGAAGGAAGCCAAGTTTTAAAACGTTTAAATACGAACGAGAGAAGTTAGAGGGAGAGAAGAGAATGGGTGAGCGTTCGAGGCAGCTTTTTTGAAAATATATAACAGTCAACCGAGACTGAAACATACACGTCAGCTAACTAGAGGGAGTAGCTATATTCTTTCAAGTATAAGGGCAACGGATCAACTCTCGACAATTATTCTCTATTAAAATTCAGTAGCCATGCCGCATGTAAACTACGCAGCGCAGAGTCAATTGGCAACAAAATTTTTTATTCGCTATGCCTCGATTATATCGGTGGTATTGCTATTTTTTATAATAGTGTTCTATCAGCATTCCGTCATTAATAGCAACGTAAGTATTACGTGAATATATTTTACTATTGCAATAGTTTAATTTAGCTTTATTAACTAACTTTAAAAGGTCGTGTGTTTGCATATACGCTCGTAGCTACGAGTATATACGTGAGTAAGTGAATAAATTCGCTTGACAGACTGTTTTGTCCACATACTGTACTTAAGCAGACGAACGCTGCTCTTAATGGATCGCTTTCATAAAACCGGAAATATCACAAACTTGAAATATCATAACACCGAAAGCGCTAGCGCTAGCTATTTTAGTTTTCGGCGTTATGATATTTCGGGTTTGATGGGCATTGCTACGACCTCGTATTTTGGTTTTATGGTGGGAAGTGCTTTCGGTGTTGATATTTCGGGTTTGTGATGCCCCTTTCTGAATGCTCAAAATTTTACTGAATGTCGATTTTTGGCCCAACATGCATCAGCGCGATAGGGAATTTTTCAGTCGTTTGTCCCTAATTGATAATTTAACTAAGGACTTTAGATCCTTCAGATATTTTTGTTGCTTTTTATACCAGTTTTTTCAGTCAACTTTGTTTATAAAAAACGACATGCGTAGAGACAGTCAATTGAAAAATACCCCAAGGCTTCAGGTGAATTTTCTACGTTTTGTGAGGGTAGAATCTTTTACTTTACTCGTAGTTTAGTTTTCTTTACTGCTCAAATTCTAAAACTACAAGTCTCACGCAATTTACGAAACCTAAAGATTGTCAATCGAAGCGACAAAGACCGTCAACACGACGAATCGTTGCGTCATCACGCAGCGATGGTTGCCGGCTCCCAACGCCACTTCCACGAGCGACCAAATCCGCAACGATTCCAACTAGCAGCGTTGAAGCACGCCATCATGCGGCATCGCATGCAACACCTGCAGTATTCGCCGCCATATCAACCCAAACGAAAGGGCCTTTACTTCACGGTGCGTAAAACTAGTCCAATACTGAGACGGCTTGGCCTAACAGGACTAAATCATTGCGTGAAAGATGCGCAAAAGATACGCGACGTACAATTCGTGACGGCTGTGAGCCATCTGCGCTTTGAAGACAGCTTAGACATGATTGCTAGCGTACAGAAACAATTTCCAAATCGAACACTGGTTGTGTTTGACATTGGACTCAAAATGGACGAGATTACTCAGGTGAGTAGCTTTGTGAGCTTAAGTTCACAAATACTCAAGTAGGACGGGAAACTACCGTTTCTTAGAAAATGTTGAGGAGGCTGGTTTTCGCCGAAAAATACACTACGGAGATAGGAAGTAACTATTTTTTCAGCACACAAATTGTTATTGCTTTCGGTATCAGGGAGAGACCCAGCTAGTGTTCATCTTTTGATGTTTATTGATCTTTTTGACTTTTAAATTTTTTTACTGAATGTTGTGCCTTTCTTATAGGGTCTATTGATATGTGGCATCGTAATCGTATATTGAAATTCATCTTAAAAACACGCAGCTCAAACGGTTATGCAACGTGCACTATCGAAAGTTTGTATTTGTGGGCTATCCAGCTTACACAAGGCTAATATCGCGATTCTACTGGAAACCGCTAGTTCTACAGACCGCACTAAACGAGTACGGCGCTATACTATGGCTAGAATCTTCGTCTCGAGTAGTGATGAATGCGGCAATGCTAGGCCGAGCTGTGCAACTCGCTAAACAGACTGGTGCTATGATATTCGGCGGCAAGCACGTGTACTCTACGCTGACTGTGACGCATCCGGAAGTGTACCGCTACCTGCCAACAGATCCGTTGCGCATTAAAACTAGCGGGCAAATGCAAACGGCTCCTATTATACTTATTAATACAAAGTAAGTGACATTAAGTAAGCTGGCGCTGTTCACTCTTCGATCTAGATCACTTGGTGCCGGGTATTCATCTCTCATCATTGGGACAGAGTAGCTCAGCGTCAAACGCACCTGACTCTCGCGTCACGACCCTTGGCACGACTGCATCATTTAGGGCTTGTGCAAGAAAATTCGCCGACAGGTTGTACGATTTACAACTATGAGGGCTAACCCGCAAGGCACAGTGTACGGTACATGCCTGACGATTAGAAAGTAAAGACTGCTGTACAACACTTGCGTTGACTATGTCCTTCAAGGCGTTAAGAAATGATTATTTATTATTATTAGCTGCTCTTTTTTCTCTCTTATAACTTCGTCATTTGAGAAGCCGATCTATTCGTTTTTTATAGAGAAAACAATCTCAACGAACTATGAAAATTTTGAACCGTTATTCGCATATTCTCTTTCCTTTAAGATTCGTTCGTGACAACATCATGCTCTGGTTTGTACTCTGCGGCCTAGAAAGACACTGCATGGCTCCGCTAAGAGCCAGGCGAAAGTGCTCAAACCTTCATCGCAATCAGCACGCTTATAAGAGTCGATACATGCACTGTCACAGATATGACCAGTCAGTGCTCAACATCCTGATTAAGAATGCCTACGACTTTAACAGCGCCAAGTATCTAAATAGAAATCTGAAATTGGTTCGACTGAAGCGAGGGCACGACCCGAAAAAGTACCAAGTGGCCTTTTGCAATGCCACTGCAGTGAAGCATTAAATAGAGCGTTCTTGCAACAGAGTTCCGATTTAGGCCTCTGATTATGATTTCTCGACTATTAATAAGTATTCTAATTTATAAACAGTGCATAGTGACGTAACACTTTTGCTTCCTTATTCTTCAATTTTGCGTTGCTCGTCCTAAATCTCTTGTAACGGTCCTTGGCTCGCTTATCTTTATATTTATCTCCCGTTTATTAATTTATAATACAATATTGTTAATCGGAGTGCATTAGGCAGTAAATTAAAATGCTATGGTTATTTATTATTTGGTTATTAATCCTCAAAAGAATAAACGAGTACAGTTTAAAAGTTTCTTTCAAAATCGATTTGTTGACAACTAATTTTTTTTTAGATTGCAATGCAGCTCTACTTAAGACAATGAAATACCAGCTTATAAAATGCCTCGAAAAATAATTTACCTAAAAAGTTAAATTTCGAGTCTTTCAGTGTAACTATGACAATGCTCATCGCCAAATAAAATACAACAGGCTCTCTATACAAATTGAACTCATCATTAAGACTCGAAATATTTAATAAAAAATAGGTTAAACTAGCTATCTGTGCCCCCTGTTGGGGAGGCAAGAAAAAAGAAACATTTTTAATAAACTAACAGGTACGTTTTGACCTTGTAGTCACGACTACTAATCTTTTAGGAAAGATTATTAAAGTGAAAAAGCATTACCTATCAGATCCGCTATGAGCTTAGGATCAAAGCATCTTAGCACCCACCATGAGCCACAGCATTTCAGCAACGCCCCCTCCATGAGCTAGCAGTCTAGAGCTGATCTTGGCTTGGCTGGACCTGATCGTATGATCAGGGGAGTCGGCGGAATGGGCAGTAATGCCTCTCGCCGGTTGTGTGACAATGTCGCTTTTTAAAGTGAGCCAGTCTATAACTATAAAGAACTAAATATAATGGAGTCTATCAGTGTAACTATGACAATAGTCTTTGCCAAAAAATAGCAAATCAGGCTCCTGAAAATATGTTTACTCATCATCTAGACTCCAAATTATAAACAAAATACACAAAAATGAATCTATCAACCTACACTATTTAAAGTCGTAAGAGTCTTCAGAGTAACTATGACAGCGTTCATCGCCAAATAATGCAAAGGCTAAAAGCCTACAGGCTCTCGAAAAGATTAATATACTCATCATTAGAACTCTATCTGTAAAATAGTTTTAGTAACCTAAGCAATTATATGTACTCAAATAGACAAGATTTTTGTACAATCTTGCACGGCTGAACAATGATCATTAAAATCCAATAACAACTCAAGTCCTTCAGAGTAACTATGACAATGCTCATCGCCCAATAAATGAAAGGTAGGCTCTCTAAAACAAATTTATACTCATCATTAGGACTGACCAATGTCGCCGATACTTTTAAGAACATTGGCATGCTAGCAATTTTTTGAAGGATTCAATAACACCTGATGTTTAATTAGGGGACTCAATAACACCTGATGTTCGATTAGAGGGGGACTCAATAGCACATCATGTTTCATTGTGGGGACTTAAAAACACCTGATGTTTAATTAGGGGACTTAATAACACCTGATGTTTAATTAGGGGACTTAATAACATCTGATGTTTAATTAGGGGATTTAATAAACACCTGATGTTTAATTAGGGGACTCAATAACACCTGATGTTCAATTAGGGGACTCAATATTAGAACTTCTTTTGGAGGTCATTGCCTATTAGGCGCTAACATTATTTAGATCGATATCCTACTAACAAGTAGCATAATGAACATCAAATATCTCACCAATAAGCGAACAGGTGCGGCCTAAGCTATCCTGTCCGAAGGCGCAGACAGTCGGCACGCCTGGCTGTATTGGCAACCTGGCTACGCTAGTAACCTGACTAAAGAATTTTGCTACAGAAGCGGCAGCAGTTGCTGGCGAAGCTTCCAGAGCGTGATGCTGCTGCTGTTGAGACTCGCCGCTAGCCCGCTGACTCAACTGTTGATCATTATAATCTAATCGGAACACGTGTACGGTGCCTCGATCGGAAGCGGCGCATAGCAACCCGCTATCGGAGCTGAATGTGACGCAATAAACTCGGGCAGGCTGAGATCCTCGTCTGAGCTCGTGCAGCAACTGCGGCTGCTGCTGCTGCTGTTGAGGCAGTTGAAACACGCGAATCAGTGTGCCCTTCTCAGATGCAGTTGCTAACAATGTGCCGCGACTGTTCATAGATAGGGCCGCCAATCTGCCTTCGTGAGCGTGCAGCAGATTAGCGGATTGGCCTTTTGGTCGGTCTGGCTGGCCCAGATCGGCCAGGGCCACCGACCCACTGCTGTGCCCGGGGAAGGCTAATAGTTGCCGGTCAGACGAGGGGCACAGTGCTATTAAACCGTGGGGATTCGGGCTCGATTCGAACACGTGTAACAGGCTGGGCGGCTGGGTGAATGTGAACACTTTCACGGCTGTGTGCAGACCGATAACGATCCTGTGGGTGAGAGGATAGTGAGATTGGATCACTCTGTAGATAATCTGTAGGTTTAGATGGGATCAATCGGTAGGTTTAGAGATGGGATCAATCTGTAGGTTTAGAGATGGAATCAATCTGTAGGTTTAGAGATGGGATCAATCTGTAGGTTTAGAGATGGAATCAATCTGTAGGTTTAGAGATAGGATCAATCTGTAGATTCAGAGATGGGATCAATCTGTAGGTTTAGAGATGGGATCAATCTGTAGGTTTAGAGATGGGATCAATCTGTAGATTCAGAGATGGGATCAATCTGTAGGTTTAGAGATGGGATCAATCTGTAGGTTTAGAGATGGGATCAATCTGTAGGTTTAGAGATGGGATCAATCTGTAGGTTTAGAGATGGGATCAATCTGTAGGTTTAGAGATGGGATCAATCTGTAGGTTTAGAGATGGGATCAATCTGTAGATTCAGAGATGGGATCAATCTGTAGGTTTAGAGATGGGATCAATCTGTAGGTTTAGAGATGGGATCAATCTGTAGGTTTAGAGATGGGATCAATCTGTAGATTCAGAAATGGGATCAATCTGTAGGTTTAGACCCATCATCAATCTGTAGGTTTAGAGATGGGATCAATCTGTAGATTCAGAGATGGGATCAATCTGTAGATTCAGAGATGGGATCAATCTGTAGGTTTAGACCCATCATCAATCTGTAGGTTTAGAGATGGGATCAATCTGTAGATTCAGAGATGGGATCAATCTGTAGGTTTAGAGATGGGATCAATCTGTAGGTTTAGAGATGGGATCAATCTGTAGGTTTAGAGATGGGATCAATCTGTAGATTCAGAGATGGGATCAATCTGTAGATTCAGAGATGGGATCAATCTGTAGGTTTAGACCCATCATCAATCTGTAGGTTTAGAGATGGGATCAATCTGTAGATTCAGAGATGGGATCAATCTGTAGGTTTAGACCCATCATCAATCTGTAGGTTTAGAGATGGGATCAATCTGTAGGTTTAGAGATGGGATCAATCTGTAGATTCAGAGATGGGATCAATCTGTAGGTTTAGACCCATCATCAATCTGTAGGTTTAGAGATGGGATCAATCTGTAGATTCAGAGATGGGATCAATCTGTAGATTCAGAGATGGGATCAATCTGTAGGTTTAGAGATGGGATCAATCTGTAGGTTTAGAGATGGGATCAATCTGTAGGTTTAGAGATGGGATCAATCTGTAGGTTTAGAGATGGGATCAATCTGTAGGTTTAGAGATGGGATCAATCTGTAGATTCAGAGATGGGATCAATCTGTAGATTCAGAGATGGGATCAATCTGTAGGTTTAGACCCATCATCAATCTGTAGGTTTAGAGATGGGATCAATCTGTAGATTCAGAGATGGGATCAATCTGTAGATTCAGAGATGGGATCAATCTGTAGGTTTAGAGATGGGATCAATCTGTAGGTTTAGAGATGGGATCAATCTGTAGATTCAGAGATGGGATCAATCTGTAGGTTTAGACCCATCATCAATCTGTAGGTTTAGAGATGGGATCAATCTGTAGATTCAGAGATGGGATCAATCTGTAGATTCAGAGATGGGATCAATCTGTAGGTTTAGAGATGGGATCAATCTGTAGGTTTAGAGATGGGATCAATCTGTAGATTCAGAGATGGGATCAATCTGTAGGTTTAGAGATGGGATCAATCTGTAGGTTTAGAAATGGGATCAATCTGTACATAAAAATTCACTCACTTCTCCCTTCTTAGTCTAATAGCCAGCACTTCGCTAGCAAATTCCATTTCAATGACAAACTTTTTCTTCACATCATCCCAGATGACGGCCTTGTTAGGCGGATATTTGGGATTGTTAGAAAATGCCAGGCCAACGTAATTGCACCTGTAGAGCATCTCAATGAGACGAACGCCGCCCATTGCACCGCCACTGCCAGATTCCCCTGGGAAATCTTGGCGCTCTTTCTCTTTTAGCGGCTCGGTGTTGTAAATACGAAATCCGTTGCACATGCCGCAGGCGAAACAGCCTAGTAATGGCAATGGTGTTTGGTCAATTTCTGTAGGATTATTCTATCACATAGTTGCTTTATAAATTGAATTCAACATAGACTTGCAGTTTCTCAGTGTAACTATGACAATGCTCATTGCCAGAAAAGAGTTAATAAGGCTCCCTGGTTAAATTTGTAATCATCATTAAGATTTCAAGATTTGTGATTTTCAATGCACTACATTTTCTTGTGTATATATGGCTCAAGTGAAAATTCTAGTATACAAAAAGTGTACCATAAAAACTGCTATGTAAATAAAAGTACATATATTTATCCTGATTAAGTTGCTTATAAAGATGGCATATTTGTTAAAATTATAAAAATGTCCATGCACTCTGATATTGGACCTGAAATAGGAGATAACAAGCAAGGGGACAATTAGGGACTATTATGTGAACTTAAGCTTATAAGGTGGAGTTACATAAGGTTAATTCATTTGCCATACATGAGCCACCACCCTTTAAGTCAAATTTCCCTTTTGTTTTCTATGCATGTTGGCAAGTCAAAGGACCAGTGGATCCAGGGGGGGGGGGGGGCAAAGGGGGCCAGGCCCACATTTTTCAGCCAAGGTAAAAATGGGCCATATTTTTTGGCTTGCAACAATGCAAGGTCCATTTTCCAATATTGGGTTATAGTGCTTGATATAGTAGCATAGCTTGTCCCTCCCCCACAAAAATTTTCTGGATCCATAACTGCATAGGACCCTTACTAAAGTCCCTATTTTAGCTATTTATATTTTTTACTAGACTTTATACATATTTATTTATTATATTTGTAATTTTTATTACATATGTAAACTTAAAAAAATTTGAACCTCCATTACTTTATTTTTTTTTCACTTTGAGAATCTTTCAATAGGACAAGAGATAGTAGAGTTTCTTGTTCAAAACAAGCTACTAAACTTGACAAGTTTGCAACCTTAAGTTTAAAACATGTAATTTTATAGTTCCCAAAGACAAATATACACAGTGGAGTTATTTGTGTAAATTCTTGTTTTCTTAGTCATATTGATAAGGCTACAAAAATGGAATTTAAGGAGCATTTAAAAATCCAACTTTAAAGATCAAAATGGATTTCATGATGCTGTTATTGTCAAGCTTGGCTCTTATGCTACCATTAAAATTGCTGAATGAACTATTGAATACCTTTCTGAAGATACTTATAATATTGAAGCTACATTTGAGAATCTTGACAAGGAGATATCTATTGACTAAAATTCTAAGTGTTCTAAAGAACTGTTATACAGATAGTGATGCTAATGAAGCAGATAATGAAGAAAAAGATGAGGACAATGAACCATCCAATAATAATGGCCAAAGGCCCAAACTATAATTCTAAAGTATTCTTTGACAGTTTCTAACCAAATTGTATCACTGGAAAAGAAGAAAGAAGCAGATTTGTACAAGACATACTGCAAGAGTATTGAGCCACCACTTAAGAAATTCAAGATTTCTAATATTAACCAATTTGAAAAAAAGTGGTACTTGTGTTTCTAGGTCAGTGCCTAGGTCAACACCACTAAGAAAGCTATAAAACCTTGTCTCAACTGCTTTTTAAAAAACAAGATAGTTCTTTTAAGGTTATAGAGGTAGTAGCAATGCCAACAATAGTAGCAAGCCAAGTTACCCAAGGTTTTACATTTTGGTTTTAAGATCCTAAACCTAAAGTATAAGTTACTTTTTGATAACTCCAGTTTTCATGCACTTGAAAAAGAAACTTTAGGTGCCAAAATAGCCAATTTAGCACTTAATATTTTCCAAAAGTGCAAAACTTTTACCAAAATACTTATAATACAATTATAAAAAGGTAAAAGAGAGGTGATCTTATTACTAGATTATTATTTATTATAATTTTGTTACCATTGACAAAACCTAGTTACCACACTACAACCTTGAAACTAAACAGCATTCCAAAGTTTGGATGGCCCTTGGAGAGCCCTCCCCAACCAAGGCCAAGGCAGTACCAGCTATCACTAAAACAATGGTAACAATTTTCTAGGACTGTGAAGGAGTCATCTTTATTGACTACCTAAAGAAAGGCCAGACCTTAACTCTAAGTGCTATATGGCATCCCTGGCTGGTTTATAGTTGCAGCTAGTCAAATGCCAACCTAGGAAACTGCATGTTGGCATTTTTCTGCTATATGACAATGTGCAGTCCCACACATCCCAAGCTACACTGGTAGAAATATGCAGAAAAAACTGGTGAATTCTGCCACATCCACTATATAGCCCTGATCAGGCACCTAGCAATTACTACCTCTTTAATTTGATGAAGGATGCCCTCCATGGTGGAAAAGGAGCTAAGGTGTGACCTTGAGAAGTGGTTTGGAGGTCAACCTAGAGTGGTTTGCAGCTAGGATCAAGAAGTTGCCAAAGCACTAGGATTGCTGCATTAATGCTAATGGAGATTACTAGTGTTTTGCCGTAATTACGGCTACAGCTACGGCAAATTATGGCTACGACACTTTTGAAGCCGTATTTTCATTACGGATTACGGTTACGGACATATTTTGAGCTTACGGTTACGGTTACGGATTACGGAGATTTTTCTAGACTTGCCGTAATTGGTAGCCGTAACAAAAATTATTTATTTTTAACTGTTTAGTGTTATAAAAGAATTTTTTTATATCAACTTCAACCAGTTTTCATTTTGTTTTACTAGTTATTATTATTTTTTACATTTGTTAAGTTTCTAAATATCTACGAAACTTCTTGAAAATGAAAAACGAATTTTTTCACGAATTTTCTCATTAGGCATACGGCATAGCATAGCATAGCAATAGCATGATAGCAGCGAGACAGAGAGAGCCAGTCAAAGCCTACAAGAGACTAAGAATCTGGCATTCTTATTTCTTAGCCATATGTAGCATTTAGCTCCTTAGCATAAAAATAGGATATTAGATTTAGATTATGAGGATAAGGATGAAAGAATATTAATAAGGAAATACTAAATAAATACTAATAGGATAAGAATATGAATTATGATTGAAAATTGATTGAAACCAAAGAAGACAATACAATAGACAATGCAATAAAATGAAAATGAAAAATGTAACATGCAATTTCTTAGTCATCGGAAATTTTGAAGCAGTTTTATTTGAACAAATTCATATATTTATTTAATGATATTAAACATACACATTGACCTTGGCACGTCAGTCATATATTCATATTGTAGCGAAACAAAACAGAATCACGACACAGAAAACTGAAAAAGGCACCAAGCACACAATTGCATACAGCAATGCTATAGAATACTTCGATAAAGATATTATATTTACGAAAAAATAAATGAATATTAATGCATGAACGAACAACAAGTAGGTTTTATTGCTATCCTTTTATCCTTTTTATCTGTCCTTTTCTGTCTGCCCTACTTTTCATGCAAAAATATCAATTTTTGTTATACATTACGGCTACGGTTACGGCAAATTACGGTTACGGACTTTTTTAGCCCGTAATGACGGCAAAATTTGGCTACGGAAGTTGCTTCTTTCTTACGGCTATGGTTACGGTTACAGAGGTCAAAACTCGCGGCGGCGGAACACTAGAGATTACTTTGAAAAATTCTAAAAATTAAAATTGACTAGACTTCTTTTGGTTTTATGAAGCAAAGTCCAAGAACTTTTTGACTACCCCTTGTAGGTTTTGGGGGCACAATATGTTTTGTCAAGCTATTTTGGGATAAAAAAGGCAGCTGCCCCTCCCCCTATGTCCCTCTAAATCTGCCCTTGTTTTTCTATAACTTTAGAGTCAAAATAAACATTTGAAAATTTGTCTTTGAATTTCTTCCTATAAATCACATGTGTAGCATCTTTATATATTAGATACTACTAATCCTCTTTATTGGAATAAGTGGACAAAAGCATTAGATTGTCTGTTGAAATTTTGGAACTTTTTAGTGTTGCATTATAGTTGAAGTCAAGGTAGATAGTGTCCCAGTACTAGCATAATGCAATTTTTAGGTAAACAGCAAGAATAACTATGATTGTCTTATTAGGGCTAGATTCCTCATCAGCTAATTAGTGTTACACCTGTATTCAGTGCAAAAGTTATTATGTTCTATGTCATGTCATGCTTTTGAGCTACAATTTGACCTATGTCACCTGTTTGCAGATTTTTTATATTTATTTTAAATTTCTAATAAGGCTAGGCCTAATTCTTGTTTTATAAAGGTTTTATTTATTCACTCAAATTTTGAATGTGATAATAATAATAAATATTATAAAGCATCTTTATGGAAGAATAATAGCATGTTTAACTCCAGACTAGGGCTAGTATATACTTTTTTCATAAAGACATGTTTGAGAACTTTTTAATAGGCAGTTCTTTAAAATTAGGACTGGTAATAGAAGTAATAGAAGTTACTTTTTATAGTAAATACTGGTATTGGAACAAGTGCCAAAAGTTAATTACCTTAGATCTTGGAACTGGAAGTTACTTTAAAAAACATTGTTAAAAGTAATTTTTTACAACTTTAGCATCAGCATACCATTACAGCTATGCTATATGAGCTGGTGCAATGGTGCACAAATTTACTAGTGTCATAGGCTTATATAATAGGGCATGCCTATTTAGCAAAGTTATTTAAATAACATAGCCTTATATGCCCTTATTAGTAGACTTAGGACTAGCCCATATATGCCCAACCTCAAAATTTCACCTATCTAGTCTAGTGTGACTTAGTTAATAGTTTTGTATAGATTTGCAACTTAGTTCCTGCTAATTGCAACTTAATTTTTACTTTGTATGACTTTTCCTGCTTTTTTCTCTTTTCTTCTCTCTCTCTCCTTTTTTCTTCTTTCTTTCTTCCCCAATTTTTTATTTTTTGCATTTACAATTTTGTGACTTGCCTTGGCTGGCAGCCATTTCACCCATCTGGTTCGGACAGGTTGGATAGGTGTTGGGCATCTATGGGCCAGCCTGTTACCAAAAAATCCAATTCACAACTATACCAAAAATGATATACCTTCCTACCAAGCTCTAATATCATTTTTAAGAATGACAATGACATGAATGCAACTTTATATAAATTTATATACTAGCCTAACAATATTACGCAATACAAATATAATCAAAACTAGGTCAGGCTGTATGTAGGCCTATGTCTTACCAAAATCTTGGTTAAAAGTAGCATACAATAGCCCATTGCGTTGTGAGTTATTGCAGATCATGGCATATTCTTGAAATGAGTATTCTGCAGAATAGATCAACTTAGTGTTAAACTATTGTATTATAGTAGAAGAATCTACTAGACTTGTTCTGCGACTGTAAAAGCAGGAGATATCCTTTATGCATGCATAAAGCAGGCTAACCATGGCCATGCGGCGATTTTTAACAAACAGAATACCGTTTTAAATTTGCGCAATACGAAACAGTAAAAACAAAGGTACATAATCTTAAACAGAAATTATAAAATATAGCAGTTGCTAGGTAAAACTAAAAAACTGAACAAATAATTTCACTAAGGCATGTCGCCTGGGATTAGCAAACTGGACAGCAATGCCTCCTCGCTGCATCCGGATGCCTGGACCCCCTGCAGCTATAAGTCATGCAAGTAATTGTACATGTACTGCAGTTACATGTGCATCGAATTCAAGTTACTATGTAACCAGTGTTGGCAAAATCCTGCCGGCGGGCCACGGGTGGCCCGCTTAGCTTCGATCTTTACACGCGGCCCTATATATATACTGTATTAGTCGTTTTGAAACTTCATATACATGTACTTCACAATTGCAATGCGGCCAGCTGAAGGCTTGTGTCTTTGCAGCTTTTCTCTCTAATATCTTCTCTCTCCTCTTTCTCTCTGATCTTCTCTCCCTTCTATACTCCTCTTCTTTTTATCGATCCCCGATCCTCTCGTATCTCTTCTCGATCCCCCCATCTCAGCTCCGATCTCCCTCTCTCCCAGCTCTCTTCTCCTCTTCTCTCATCGATCCTCTTGTCTCTCATCTTCGAATTTTGTCTCTCCTCAGTTCTTTACTCCCTTTCCACTCCTTGCTCCCTTGCTATCCCTCTTCTCTTTTTCTGCATAGCCTGATCTTCTCTCTCTTATGTAGTGATCCGCTAGTTGATGTTAGGCGTCCCACTTTGTCAGCAGTCTCCCTCGCCCTCGCCCTGGGTTGCTGTCTGCCGCTGGTCAGCTTCCCGCCCCCCTTGGCCCGTCTGTTGCTGCCCTTGGCCTGTTCTGCCCTTCGGCGTCTCTGTTCTCAGCCCTCAGCTTCTCTGCTGTGGGCTGTCTCTGTTTCGTTCCCGTCCCGTTTTCCTCTGTCATGTGAGCAAGTCACATGACAGACTCTGCGTTCTTCGAGTCCTAAAGTGCAGTAAACATGTTTACTGCACTCGTTGGCCCTGTTTACCGGGAGAATCACGTGCTTTCGGACCCCTCCCTTCTCTAAGGAGAGGAGTGACTCATGTTGCTAAAAATAGCAACTGAGTCACAGCCGCGTGTACTCTGGCCGGAGACCTCAAGTGACGTCAGTTCTAAAAATAGAACGAGTCACGAGGTCTTGCGCGCACTGAGACCCTGCCTCGAGATCTCAAGTGACGTCAGTTCTAAAAATAGAACAAGTCACGAGGTCTTGTGCGTGGGTGTTTCCCGCTAATAAATAGGACCCCTCTCCCCTTGTTTCCGTCAAGGAGTTGGCTTCTTATCTGCGGAGAATTCACTAAGATCCCGTGTGCGTCAGTGTCTAACTAAGTGCCCTTTGCGTACTGAATCCGTTTGTACTGGTCTGACTGAGACCCCACTAAAGCCCAAGCCTAAGGGAGGCTAACACTGCCTTCCCAGTCACCCCTGAGCCCGGCGGGGATCTGCTGATCAGGACGCCTTGTTCATTAATCTGCAAATCTGCACGCTGTGCTGAGTTCGTTGACTTGTTTATTTCGTTCCGACGGGAAGCTCACCTCACCGAAGGCCGAGACCTGAAGGAACTGGTGGCAGCATTACCTACGCTACTGAGATTTGAGAGAACTTCCCTCTGAAGAGGCTCGAGACTTAAGGTAATCCGCAGGGGCCTAAACCGGGAAGAAACCCCACTGTACTTCACTGGTGGCAGCGGTGGGATTCAAAGACCTACCAGGCCACCCCGAGAAAAACCATTGTATTTCACTGGTGGCAGCGGTGGGATTCAAAGACCTACCAGGCCACCCCGAGAAAAACCATTGTATTTCACTTAACTCTGGCCTGTAGCTATAGATTACTCGGTGATTACCGTAAAAAAAGTTTGCCGACCCCTAAATTGTACATGAACATGGAATTATAAAAATGCAGTGTTCGGTTGCATGTAAATGTAAAACTGCATGCAATATCCGGGATGTACATGTATATCTGAAGGCAAAACTCCATGTGCTGAACGCTGCGGAGCATACATGCAAAGTGGGGTGATGTATTTTCTTTTCTTTTATAAAAATTTCTCTATTTATCCCAAATTTTTCAAGCAGGCCAATGCATGCACTATCACTTTGCTGCGTATAATTCATCTAGTCGATAAAGATCGCAATTATAATTCCCAGGTTCCCGCGCCGTATCTAGCTAGCTCGATCTCGTTCCGTTTTCATTGTAAATTATCGGGGTGAAGTGTGTTTGCACAGGCTCTAAGAAAAACGTCTATATATGCATGCAATTACATTCAGTACAAAAACAATTAGCAGCACTTCACGATCGTTTATCAGTTAAATTGGGTATCGATCCAGGTGTGACGTTGTCAGTTTAAGTAGCCCCGCCAAGAGCCGTTTTGACATACGGTACCAATCTACAATATTATTAGTTTCGTTCTCTCACGTCTGCTTAAAGTAGTGCCCAAAGAATTTTAATCAGCTGCGTACATTTTTAAAGCCTGCGTACAGCGCGCGATCGATAATTTCTGTTTTCTGTTTTTCCCAGCCGGCCAATGGAAAAGCCGCGCATTAATTATACTAAGTTCTCCTCGCGCACCCACCCCCAGCCCGCTCCTTATCAGTTCTGTCTGGCCGTGCGCTCGGGGTTTTCTTGGATCCTGGCTTTACGTCCCCGCCGGTAAACCCTTGCCGCCCGGCACTCTTAATTGTTTGGTTGCCTTCTCTTCCTGCCTTACTACGCCACGGCCCTAGGCCACGCCTCTGCCACTCTCAGTCACGCCACTTCTACTACCTAAGCTATCTATTCATTGTTGTGTAGCCGCCAGTGCATCGTTACGAATCCAACTTGTATTTTGACCTGTCTCTGTTGACAATAACAACTGTTCCAAAAAACCAAGTCTGCGGCCATTGATCGCATTAACTGATATTATTGCCAATTAAGTGCTACCGCTACAAAATTGCCTCTGCCGTATTCATTTGCCTTTGCTGATTATTCTCGAGGCCGCCACATTAATACGTCACACAGGCTAACCTAACACTTTATAGAATTGTCTTCCTTTATGCAGCCTGTTTACTCAAACACGTACAGCAATCTGACGTCGAGGACAAAAATGCATGTGCTTTGTACATTACATCAACGGATAACGACGTCATACATCGGCTGATCTCGTCGGTGCAATGTTAAAGTACATATCTTGTCATCGACGTCCGTAGACTATTTATAAAAAGGACATATTATTGAAAAGTTTGCGTCTTTGCTTGCTACGTTGACTTTTCGTAGATTAAGTTATAGTGTGTAAAATGTTCAGTAAGACTCTATTCGGTTCAATTTAGAAGTCCCTGCATAGCGATCTACCACAAAAAACGCAAACAGCCTCGATTGATTTATAAGTTTTCATCTAGCCCAGATGGCTAAGTATTCGGCATCCGTAGCACCTTCGTTCCACAAGCCGCTGTCTGACGGATTGTAGACAATCCGGGGCTCCGGTCTGATCGAGTAAAGCCAAGGGCATCCTGAGGAACTTCTGTCGAATACGAGCAGGAATCCGGTCTCTGTTTCACAGGATTGGAAGCGGTAACTCAAGAAAAATCTCCGCTCGTAACCGTCATGACCTTTAATGCTGAATATATCAAACGACCGGTTGCTCAGGTCGGGCACGGGCCAGCTGTAGACGAGGTGGCGCCAGTGGAACCAGTTCTCCCTGTCGATGGAGTCGCCCAGACCGGACACGTCGAACACCAGCTTCACCGCCAGCTCCCCGCCAGGCCTGTACAAGCACACAATGAGCTGCTTGAAGGCCAGGGCTCGCAGCAGACTCGGCATCCTGTCCAGCAGGTCGGACCTGAACCTGTCCGGCAGCAGAGGGGAATCCATCGACTGCAGCAGCAGCCGCTCGCTGCTGGACGCCGCGACGCCGCCTGTGAACAGCTGCCATGACTTCACTCCGCTGCCGGCCTTGATTGAGAACACAAGGAACGCCTTCGAGTCAGCTGACCTCACCAGAACAAGCACGGGAGTCGGTCGCCGAGCTGATTCCGACTTGTTGATCAGCTTGAAGCGCTGGCACGAAGCAGAGACGATGCGGCACTCGCTGATGGAGTTGTGGGTCAGAGAGCTCATCATGACGAGTGCAGCTGGAGCAGCGGCATTCTGGCTGGCAATGAGTGCACAGGTGAGTGGGCTTGAGGTGGCCACCGTGACAGAGTCGCCTGCTTCATCAGCTGTGCTGTTGGAGTCGCTGCAGTCCGGCTGCAGGCTGTAGTTTTGGTAGCGACGGAGACCGCCTGTGCACTGCTGCGTCTGGCCGGAGGCTGAGCAAGGGCTGCTCAGAAGCGATGCGAGCAGTAGTAGAGCTATCATTTTGGATTGTCGTGATATGGAATATATTGTTGGGACTTGCGCCTCTCTGAGCCTTATACTCGTATTTATCACAAACTTCTCTCACACCAGAGAATTTCTTATTGGCCGTGTGTCGCTGACACCTGCTACCGTTCCACTTAAGATTCTGGTTATATTTCTGCTCCTAGGTGGTGTTGGCGAGGCTGGCTGGTTGACTTCACACATCTCGCATTCAAGATTGGCTTGCATGGTTGAGAAAAGTATCGCTGCGAGGAAAATGACTCAAAATGTGCCACTCTTAAAAAGTAGCTAGCACAGCTCTTTAACGAGAAATGCGGAAGATGCTGAAACCCTTCAGAGCTAGAATATCTGCAATTTTTCGGCGTCAACACCCAACCATGGGGCGCCTTCAGGGGCTGGGCTTGGGTTTCCTTCATTTTTTTGTCTGCTAACTACTTAAATTGACAGGCAGGCCTGAAGGCTCATTGATTGACAATGAAATTATAGCGTTGGAGCGTTGTGATTACGAGATAAAATACTGTCTGCATTTAAGCAATCATATCGACAAATATCATAAGAAATTCCTACAGTCCAATTAATGCACAAGATGTGGAAAAATAAATATCAAAAACGCTGTAACGCTTTCGGTGAGATAATCGCTTTTGCACTCCTATACCGACAGGTGTCACGTCTTAAAAAAATTCTGCGTTGTTTTATTCGGCTGAATGAAATAAGACGACAAACGTATTTGGCCAAATACTTTTCATTTATCCAAACTCATTCGGCCATCTTGAATTCTCTCACTCCCTGAGCAGAAACTATCGTATGCCTTATTTTATTCGTCTTAAAATATTCCGACAACTTTGCAAGTAGACAATAAATTATTACTGTAAAGTGCATATTGCTACAAAAAAGACAAGAGCAATCCAAAACTAAATAAATTATGTAAATTATAAAACTTTATAATACGCTCGTATTGTAAGGCTATGAAATATGAAAGGTTATGAATTATGAAAAATAATTTATCCGTAAATTGCTAATTTAGACAGTCCTGCACAAATCCTGCACATTTTCAAATATGCGCAAAGAAATTACGAGCATATGTTGAATTATCAAACTTTCTTATCGTTTAAGTCCTACTTTCTAGATCTTCCATTAAGTGTACATTGCTTTAAAGCTCAAAGTTTCTACTGAGTCAAGTTAGAAACTTTTTAGTTTTTCGTTCATATCAAGCATTTTGATCTTGTGCAACGATTATTTTATTTAGGAGCCTAAAGCTACTTTCAAATATTAGAAATTCAAATTCTGTAAATCACCTATTCGTGGTATTTTTTCAGGTGGCGGCCATTGATCGCTGTAGATCTCCCCTCGAGTCGGTACAGGTTGTTGCTTAGGACACGTTCGACCGTGTAAACCTTGGCGCACCATGGTGTCTTCAATTTGCCGCCTTTCCGATCGTCACGGTCGAAGTTCCGCAGCAGCACCTTGTCTCCGACTTTGAAGCTGAGGCTGCTGGCAGACGCCAGACGCTGCTGATGGTACTGCTGCATAGCTTGCTGCGCCCGACGGATGCGTCGACGCATCAACTCAATGGTCCGCCCACGTGCTTCGGACTTTCTCTCTACATGACGAATCGTGACGTCACCGACCATGGCAGCGTCTGCTGGTCCGATGCTGTCATGGGGAAGTCGTGGTTCGTTGCCGAACACGGCCTTGTAAGGCGAGACCCAGTTGTCGAGTGCACGCGACTGTTGTACGCCAGAACTGCGCCATCGACATAATCATCCCATGCCGCAGAGTCAGAGTCCTGGTCGCACATTTTGCGCAGAGCTGCGACTAAGCTCTGTTTGAGGCGCTCGCACTGACCGTTGGTCTGAAAGAGCATTGTCAGTTCTTTAATATCGAATATGAACTTATTCGAATTAAGACTTATTACTGAGAGCATGGAAGGCAAAAAAATATTAACTTTACTAACCTGGGGGTGATAAGCAGAGGTTCGTCTCTTGTCAATAAAAATGAATTAAAATGAATGAGAGTATGCTACTTAGATTTGATACACGTAGCCACAAAAGCTATTAATCGATTAAACAATCACCTTTCGAAGATGGCTCGAACCTGACGTAGTCAACGCAGACAAAACCGAATACTCGTTCGGCCATCGAAGGAATCAAAATTGGCGTCAACTGGGGTTCGTTCGCCACGGCCCTCTTGTTGTTGCGCTGGCAGACGCGCACTTCTGAACGTAATCTTGCACAGATTTCGTCATGCCGTCCCAATGAAATCGTCCCTGCAGCTTCGATAGGGTGGACTTTATCCCCTGATGAGCTCCTCCAGTCGCAGAGGTGTGATACTCTTGAATTAATCGACTCCGTTCTTCTTGTTCTTCAACCTCCAGGCGACGCTCCCTTGACCGATGGCGCTTCTTCTGATTATCATCCCGAGCTGAGAGCTGATAGAACAGCTGCTGGCCCTCGTACTTGAAGTTGCGCGCCTTTTGCCGAACCTTGCTTTTGAAATTATTCTTCTCCTTAGTTGTTGTTAAAGACACAGGGACGTCGTATGCGCCACTAAGCAAATAGAGTTTTATGTCGGAATACGCAACAGACATGTTTATGTATTAGTAAGCCAAGTGCACGAAGTCCAGTGTAGTTGATATTTAAACTTTCAGTTATTTATAGGCAACGTATTGCGTAACAACATGTACAATTGTACGTATACTGCATAGATTTCGGTGTACTGAAAATCAGAGGACTTTAAAATCTTGTCAACAGACTTGCAGACGAGAATGCGCGGCTTTAAAAACTTTGACAGTGTTCATGTAGACGTAGGTGATATCCGATCACAGCTTAAACTGATTATTCACAGGTTTTTAATCTCGTAAACCCCAGAGAGAAATCAGCCTAGGAGTGCGCTTGGCGTACCGGTACGGGTGTGAATCGCGCTCACCAATTTTCGTGCACGCACAAGACCAAATGACTGCGACCACAGAATCACAGAATAGAACCAGGAGTCTATACCAACTCAAGGACGACTAAAGTAACGTATTTATGTAGTGTAGTCCTTGTACCAACTCTGACTTGCATGTACTCTTATTTATCATCTGCGTAGAATTGCCGTATGGGTATGGCTAATTAAGTTGAATTTTAGAACTCCAGCTTTTCTAAATTTTTTCAAAATCGTAATTTAAATAGACTTAATTAAAGAACTGCACCAGCTAGCAGAACAATTGAGACAACCAAAGAAAGTCAAAACCAGCTTGATAACTGCACAAGACTTGCTACCTTCAACGCACGAACGCTCACTGCCCCCTGGAGACTGCACGAGCTAACCAAGCTGGCAAAGAGCATGAACATCTCCATTCTGGCTGTCCAAGAACACCGCAGGAGCACCGAAGAGTGCGCTGATCCAGGCCTTGGCTGGCAGTTCCGAGCCGCCCCAGCCTCAGCCCAGGGCTCTGGAGGCATCGGGTTTCTGCTGTCACCTAGTGCCTCAAGGGCCCTTCTGAATGCCAGCTTCCCAACCGACCGCCTTGACATTACCTCTTTTGCCAAGAAGGACAGGCGCCTTCATGTAATCTGCGTCTACGCCCCCACAGCCCCACGCACAGCTACTGACCCTACCGAGACTGAGTCAATGTATGACCACCTGGGATTGCTCATCGACTCGGTCCCTGGTCGCGACCTGCTTTTTGTGGCTGGAGACTTCAACGCGCCACTGTCCCCTGATGGCCGCCTGGTGAAGAAAAACTGCGGCTCCACCAACACCAACTCGGACTTCCTGTCAACTTTCATTCACTCTCAAGACCTGATTGCAGCCAATGGTGTCATGCGGCAGCGGTACAACAAGCTGCCCACCTTCTTCGGCCCAAATGGACGGACCACCAGGCTGGACTGGATTTTGTGCCCTTCGGCCATCAGTTCTCGACTGCGCAAAGTGGTCAAATCCGCCCCAGATGCGTGAGGTCCGACCATTCTCTGCTGGCCTGCGACATCGACTGCCGATGGAAAAAGTTCAAGGCTGGCCCACCGCACCCCCCTCTGAGCAGATCTGAGAAACCCAGACACGCACAGTGCGTTCATTGAAAAACTGCAAAATGCTACTCCGGCCCTGAATGAATCGGCGGACGCCTTCACCAGAGCTGTTGAGAAAGCTGCCTCGATCCTACCAAAACGAACACCGCACCAGCCAAAAGCCGCCTGGGACTCCGACGAGGAGATCTCCATCGCTAGGCGCGACGTGCAAAGAACAACCGCAGTCTTTGGCCAAGACAGTGAGCAGGCTGAAACAGCCCGGGCCCAACTACGCGACACGCATGCCCGGAGGACCGAAGCCTTTGTCCAGGAGGCTGTTGCTGAAATTCAACTAGCGACAGACAACTGCCGGCACACAGCGGCCTGGCGCGCCATCAACCGCCTGACTGGCAGGAAGCAGAGGGCCAATGCCGCTGTAGGTGCTGAGTCCATACACAATCGCAAAGCCCTGCTGGCCACTCACTACCACAATGAGCTCAACGCTCCACCGCTCTCTGCTGCTTTGCTGCCGATCGAAAACTTTACCCCGGCTGAGCCCTCGACTTTCAACTCCGGCCCGCTGACTGCCTACTTGGTGAACCGAGTGCTCAAGACCATGCGCCCCGACGCTGCCGCCGGAGTAGATGGCATTCCACCCAGGGTGCTCAAGCTGCCGGAGCTGACACAGGACATCACGACTGTGCTCAACAAGCACTGTCCGCTTGGAGGCAACCCAGATGCTACTGCTGCTGACAACTGGCGCACCTTTAAGATCGTCTCCATCCCCAAGAAGGGCGCATCCACCAGTCTGGACAACCAACGCGACGTTGCTCTGGAATGCACTCTGGCTAAGCTGCTCAATGCTATACTGCGTAATCGGCTGCTGTCTGGCCTCAAACAAATGATCCTGAGCCTCCAAAGTGGCTTCAGGCCCGGCCGCTCGACAACAGAGCAGATTGCAGCCCTTCGAGCAGTCGTCGAGGCCTGTAAAACTCACCAAAGAGCTGCGTCAATTGTCTTTGTGGACTTCCGCAAAGCTTTTTACTCAGTGTGCCGGCGCGCGATCGCGTGGCTGCTCGAGCACTATGGCGTGTCCCCCCCGGCTCTTATCTCTGCAGTGATGGACCTCTACAACAACAGCAAAGCCTTTGTCTAAACCAGCGATGGTCCAACTGAGGACTTCTGCACCAGCTCCGGAGTCCTCCATGGTGACACGTTGGCCCCTCTGCTCTTCATCCTTGTCGTCGACTACGTGCTGCGCCGAAGCCTCACAGAGGACAGTTACCTGCTGGCGTCACGCCGGAGCTCCCGCCGCGGTGCTGCCCCTTTGCCCGCCCTCGCGTACGCCGACGACATCGCCCTGCTGTGCCGCAGTCCGACTGCCGCCCAGAGAGCGCTCTCGAGACTCTATGAGGAGAGCGCCCGAGTCCGACTCCAAATCAACGCACGGTGCTGCACGTGGGCACCGATGCAGCACCAATCCTGACCCTACCAGATGGGCAAGTCATATTTCAGTCTGCAGAGACTTCCGGTACCTGTGCTCCCTCGTGATGAGCCCTGACTCCATCATCGCTGACCGGAGGTCACAGGCCTGGCGTGCGGCTCATCTCCTCAGGGAGGTCTTCAGCTCAGCTGCCAACGACGACCTGAAGATGCGCCTGTTCCGCGCTGCCGTAGAGCCAATCTTCCTGTACGGACTGGAGGCAGTGCCAATGACCGACTCGAGGTCTCGAGCCCTGGACGCTGCCTACCGATCGCTGCTGCGGTTCGCCCTTGGCATCCATTACCCCGAGCGGCTGCCGACGGACCTGCTGATGGCGAGAGCCCGCGTGCCTCAGCTCAGTGCCACCCTCCAGCGGCGCCGGCTAATGCTCGTCGGCCACTGCTTCCTCAGCTATGGCAGAGGGGAGCAAAACCCGCTGGCGCTCACCCTGCTGCATCAGCCAACCGAGCGTCTCCGACGGGGCCAAGGCCGGACCACCACGCTGACCGCCACGCTAGAGTCTGACCTACAAGCCTGACCCCACAATCTGTCAAAAACTGTCTTTCTCGTCTCTTCTGCGAGCGCGTGCGCGCAAGACGCCTACCATAATCTTTGCGTCCCTATACTTTGTATAATATATAATTAAAGCAGTTTGTAGCAGGAATTCCGCGATGTGTGTACGAGAACGGGTTGTTTGATTTTACCTATATAATATTTTTAAAGAACACATCATTATTAACTTCCTAAGCTCATTTCGGCTTATAATGTCACATTTAAAACTCAGAAGGCACTAGATTGAAGCTTTTTGAACGATGGTGTGAAACAGTAGCTATTTAAATTTGTTTAGTTATACTTTATTAAAACAAAACTCGTGTTTAACTGAGACGAACTACTACAAGTAGTGGTAGCTAGCAACAAAATGGTATCCAAATCAGCACTTGAAAAGAGAAAATTTTTTTGGTTCTTTTAAACAAATCTATTTTTGATCCATGCGAAAGCAGAATTTAATAAAAATCATAGTTTCGAATTTTTAGACATAAATATTCGCTTGAAGCAGCTCTTGGTCCAACCATACATGCTATAGCTAGTTAAAATGTTAGTATAGTAGTATTTATGCAAGTATAACATTACGAGTACACTGTGATCATTAAGCTTATAAACAAATGGGATAATACATGTATTTGTGTTGAAATTAGTTTACTGTTTAAATTATTTGTTGTAACTCGATGCCGTATTTTGTTTAAATAAGTAAGGACGAGTTCTTGTGTTTTGTGTGATTACGGCGCCTTCAGAAATAACCAGATAATGTGGGTATTTAGCGAGGCGGACTTAAACCGGATGAATTACCAGCAGCTGCAGTCTCATAGGAACAATATCAATTGGTAAAACATGATGATAAAGGCCTCAATGAACTCTTACTGTTACTGAACTTCACTGAAGTCCTTCATTCAAAGAAGTTATATTCTATAGCTCTATTTTCTACTCAAAGAAACATACAAGAGACTTCTGTTCAAATTGAACTTGAGTAGCTATAGCAAATAAAATAAGAAATGTTACTAAAATATTACGACAGACAAACAATATTCTCGTCTGAGTGTTATGATCTTTTCCAGCTTCTATAGGGCTGCAATTAAGTTTTACAGGACTAAAAATCTCCAGATTTTGTCAATCCATTTCAAAGCGCACTACTAGCTGTTGACCCTGAAAGTCACCTACTAGCACATGTACCTGCCAGTACAGTCCATGAAATCAACATGAACAATCTTTTTTCTACGAATGCCAGCTCGAGTCCAGTGTTTGTTTCACGAGTTTGAAATTTAGCAACCCGTATTTAATAACTAAAACAAATATCATGCCACTTTCGCAAGCCCGATAGGGGATTTTAATTTAAGCTTGGGATCAAAACGACTGCAACTGCTGACTGGAAACGCCCTTCAAACATCCTATCCCAGACCCACTGTTGCACACCCCTTTCATGTTGGAGCTCATGTTTCGAGCTTGTAAAACTCGAACCCGTCTACAGAGCTCAGATTAGCGGTGACTCCTCGATGTCAATTTCCACATCGACGTTGCAGTCGGCGCTGATTGCCTTCTGAGTAGCGGCATCCTGCGCCACCACGCGCAGCCCGTCGCTGCTAAACACGAATGTCGCGTCGATCATCCTCCGGTGCGCGACGTTGCCGGCTCCGTCGTTGTTGGCCTTCCTGACTGTCGATTGGCCTCGATTCGACTCCTCAGCATTAGCCGCCGACGCCAAGTTGAATTGCACGGTGCCGCAGGCCACCACACCGGGGTCGGTGGTGAATCGGGCGGCTACGTCCTCCGAGGTCGTTCGGAACACGGTGACGGTCAGGTGGTCCTGCTGCTGACCGCCGCTGGCGGTGAACTGCCGTGTGATGCGAGTCTCCTCGCCCAGCTCCTGATTGGCCAGGACTAGCGGGTCGAACACGTCGAGGCACCAGTCGCGACCGTTCCTGGTGATCCGCTTCTCCATCGGTGAATCTCGGGATCGTGGCGGCGCAGAACGGACAGACCGTAGGTGTATTTGGTCTTGTGGCTGAGCACGTTGAGTGGGTGCCAGCCGCGGATTACGGCGCCTGGCGTTGCGGATTTGATTGGCGGGGTTAAAACACGGACAATGATTAAAAATAGGACAGATAGAGAGGCAGGAATGACTAACACAGGCTGACACTGGCATTAATGACCTCCAGTTGTGATAGTTTCACTAACCAAGAAACCGACGAAAAAATAAGTTAAAGCTAATACGCTAGGACAAAGACTAGCTAGAAAAGAAGACAGACAGACAGACAAACAGACAGACAGACAGACAGACAGACAGACAGACAGACAGACAGACAGACAGACAGACAGACAGACAGACAGACAGACAGACAGACAGATACAATCAGACAGACAGACAGACAGACAGACAGACAGACAGACAGACAGACAGACAGACAGACAGACAGACAGACAGACAGACAGACAGACAGACAGACAGACAGACAGACAGACAGACAGACAGACAGACAGACAGACAGACAGACAGACAGACAGACAGACAGACAGACAGACAGACAGACAGACAGACAGACAGACAGACAGACAGACAGACAGACAAACAGAGACAGACAAACAGACAGACAGACAGACAGACAGACAGACAGTTAGCTACCGCTACTCACCCTTGAGAATGGCGGTATCAGGATTATGCGGTATGAGTATCCGCAGCTTCTTCTCAAACGCCAGCACCAGTTCGTGGCGAAGGATCTCGGACTTTGAGAAGCCGCCAACCAGTAGCAGCACTTGGATGCCGCGATGAGCCTCCAGCAGCTCACCAATCTGTCGGAGAATCCGGTTGACGGTGGGGCAGAAAAGCTGCGCCATTCGTTCTCGGCTGATCTTCAGCATGCCCTGGCTGGTCCACAGGATCTCCGGATCCGCGAAGTCGCGTATCGCCTGATCGACTCCGTAAGACTGTTGGCGGGTTGGGGCAGGAGGATGAGCAGCTTAATTATTAATAATTATTGTTAGAGGCAGGGGCTGAGTGCACTACTGCCAGAGGCATTACTGCCCATTCCGCCGACTCCCCTGAGCAGGCACACAAATGTGTGGATACGTACGCAGTCATACGCACAGGCACACACACACAGGAGTGTACAGCGAAATTATTTATCGTTAAGCATGCACACTTCACTGTGCCTTGGGTTGGCCCTCAAGGCCGTTAATTGCACGAGCAGAGCCAAGCCGAGATTCCAATTTAGCCAAAAATTAATGTGACTGCACTTGGAATCGAGTCTGGACCGCTGGTAGATAAGAGCGCCGTGCTGGGCCACTAGGTACGGCCTCTTATGAGCAGGTTAGTTTTCTTACAGTCTCCATTTTTCCCAAGCCAAAGTCCGGGGCGTCAACTTCAAAGAGGTGTCCTTTCTGATATGGGCAGTGACAAGTAATCCCAAGATTACTTAATAAGTCAATTGTTAAACAACCTACTCACTTTGAATTCCTTGTGAAAGCTGATCATTGAGAATGGCAGCGGTATATTGAGAAAAGCGGCTGAATCCCTGGACAGTGAGCAGATCTGCTTGCGCGATTCGAACGCATTGAGCAGCTCCAGGTAGCCGAGGGGCACTGCGATCGGAATGCGAACACGAACTCTCTGTCGAAGATGTCGTTGAGAAGCTTCGCGAACGCGTCGTCAACTTCTGTGAGGTTTTCGGATTTTAGGTTTTAGAGCAGCTAGATATGCAATACTGCCCAGGAAAATGAAGCTTAAACACTGTAAAACGCTCAAGAATCTTGAGAATAGTGACTATGCCCAGCAACTGAGGATCTAAGGAGGTTTTAGGTCCAATCAAAGGTTTTGAAGAGGTTTCAAAATCATTTTCATGCGAGAGACTCAAAAACCTCACCAGTACTTCCGCTGGACATGCCCCGCTGGGCAATGAACTTGTATTCGCCCTTTCGGTCCCACCGCTGCACCGCCAGGTTCGTCGTTGCTCCACCGCAGTCCACTATGAGCTCGAGGACGCCTTCGAATCCTGTGATGAATTAAAAAGTTACTATCCAATCATGTACAACTGAAGTTGAAAGACGTGAAATTCGATTTTCTTAGAAATGAAGTAACTTGGCGTACGGTAAATTTTCGCATTGCTGCGGTAAAATTTCGTACCTTCGTCTCCATTTTCCCTGTTCGCTTCATTGTCATTTGAGTTTGAAGTTGCACTCGTTAGCGATCTGGCTTCCTGGCGATTCTTGCGCACCACTCGACCACCTGGGGCTGGCAGCTCCACCACAGGCCGTTGCCGCCGCCAACGCCACCACCGCTTCCAATAAGCAGCTCGGCTGAGCAAAACGCTGCCGCCGCTTCGGCCTCGCTGATGAGTCGAGTTTTCTGCTCGGCAAAGCCGGTCTCTAACGCTGCTCGCCTCACCAAGTCCAGCCCGCCAACCGGCCAGTGCGACGGCACCGGCAGCACCCAGTGAATGTCGCGCGATCGCAGTTGAAATCCCGCCGGTAGCAGGACGCGCAGTTCCGATAGGGCGCGCTCGCGAAAGAATGCGAAGCAGTGCCGCATGACCTCCAGCAGGGGGATGCTGACCCCGTTAGCAGCCGTGACCATGCACGAGTGACTGAGTTTCTGTGCGATTTCGATTTTTTTAAGGCTTGGTTGGTTTTTTGCGTCAAGACGCTCTTACGTCAAGATCACGTCTTCTAAATGCATCAATGCCATGTTTTACTCACCGAATTCGGGCCCACCCTGGGCTTGAATCCCTCGAAGAACAGCCAGTCACGCGTCTCCCGTCGAGCCAACTGATAATAAAACTCTCTGGCTCGATAGCCGAACGAATGAAAATTATGCCTAGAATCTAGCAGCAGAGCGGAAGGAATCTTGTGCGACTTGACTCCTGTGTAGCCTTTCTCAATCAAGTGCATCGTGCGCACGCTCTCCGGATCCGGGTGCAGACTGTAAGCGTAACCGCTGCACGTGGAGCCAATGTCTATGGCCACGACTATTCCCAATATTCGATTACCCTCGGGTAGCAACGGCTCGAATAGGTAAGGCGTTAGAGCCTTCTTATAAGCGTAGGTGGTCAGCGAGGAGGCCGAAAATGTTGCTGGACGCTCGCCTTCGCCGCCAACTCCGCCACAGTGTCAATTCCGACAGAGATGAGAGCTCCCGACTGCAATGTTGACATCATAAAACTGAACA
>NIVC01001780.1:215000-237998 GCA_002269645.1 Macrostomum lignano | reverse complement strand
GCAGATCTCCGCGGAGTAGAAGTGGTCGTCGTCGTCCGCTCTGGCCAGCTGCTGCTGCTGCTGCAGGGAGGCAGCCGCCGCTGTCGCGGTAGCGTCACCACTGGACGCTTGAACTTCGTAGTCAACAGACTGGTTGTAGAGAATCTCTGAGGAGGAAGTTATCAATTAAGTGGGTGCATGTTTTGGAGTCTGTTTACTACATTTTACATTGGTGACAAAGCGAAATCATCTATTTTTCATTATTGTGATCTTTTGCATAATTTTATAAATGAAAAGTTTCTCCATGTATGGCATGTCCCTTATGTACGATAGCTTGTCCATCGGTAGATCATCTAATTGATAGCCTGTCCCATCGGTAGCTCATCTAATGGATAGCCTGTCCCATCGGTAGCTCATCTAATGGATAGCCTGTCCCATCGGTAACTCATCTAACGGATAGCCGGTCCATCGATAACTCATCTAATGGATAGCCTGTCCATCGATAGCCTGTCCCATCGATAGTCTGTCCCATCGATAGCCTGTCCCATCGATAGCCTGTCCCATCGATAGTCTGTCCCATCGATAGTCTGTCCCATCGATAGCCTGTCCCATCGATAGCCTGTCCCATCGATAGCCTGTCCCATCGATAGCCTGTTCCATCGGTAGCTCATCTAATGGATAGCCTGTCCCATCGATAGCCTGTCCATCGATAGCCTGTCCCATCGATAGCCTGTCCCATCGGTAGCTCATCTAATGGATAGCCTGTCCCATCGATAGCCTGTCCCATCGATAGCCTGTCCCATCGGTATTAGTCTTTCACCAATAGGCAAATCACTACCATATTCTCGGTTGGACTGCTCACCGCGATTCCTAGTCGGATCCTCCCTGCCAAGGTCTCCGTGATCGTAGTAGCCCACACCCGTAGCTGCGCCCAGATTCTCCACCTCATCTCGGTGGCTCTCTTGTCTCAGCCGTTCGATTCGCTTCTCTACCAGCGGGTCCAGCCGATTGGGAGCGCCAGCAAAGTCGGTGAAGTCCCGAGTTCATTATAATCGGCTTCGCTGCCATCGAGCGAGTTCGATTTCGGATCTCTGTTCAGTGGATTTCGATGAGCAGTTTTGTTTGTTTTACTTGCATGACTTCAAGATTCGCAATAGTGTTTTCTAACGGTTTTCGTTGCTTTTTTAATGAAGTACGTTACAAAGGGTGTCCCAATGCAATGTCCCCTTGGTGCTGGCGTTTCTTGGTGCTGGCGCCCCTTGGTGCTGGCGCCCCTTGGTGCTGGCGCCCCTTGGTGCTGGCGCCCCTTGGTGCTGGCGCCCCTTGGTGCTGGCGCCCCTTGGTGCTGGCGCCCCTTGGTGCTGGCGCCCCTTGGTGCTGGCGCCCCTTGGTGCTGGCGCCCCTTGGTGCTGGCGCCCTTGGTGCTGGCGCCCTTGGTGCTGGCGCCCTTGGTGCTGGCGCCCTTGGTGCTGGCGCCCCTTGGTGCTGGCGCCCCTTGGTGCTGGCGCCCCTTGGTGCTGGCGCCCTTGGTGCTGGCGCCCCTTGGTGCTGGCGCCCCTTGGTGCTGGCGCCCCTTGGTGCTGGCGCCCCTTGGTGCTGGCGCCCCTTGGTGCTGGCGCCCCTTGGTGCTGGCGCCCCTTGGTGCTGGCGCCCCAAGGTGCTGGTGCCCCTTGGTGCTAGCGCCCCTTGGTGCTGGCGCCCCTTGGTGCTGGCGCCCCTTGGTGCTGGCGCCCCTTGGTGCTGGCGCCCCTTGGTGCTGGCGCCCCTTGGTGCTGGCGCCCCTTGGTGCTGGCGCCCCTTGGTGCTGGCGCCCTTGGTGCTGGCGCCCCTTTTTGCTAGAACCCCTTGGTGCAAAACTCCTTGGTGCAAAACTCCTTGGTGCAAAACCCCTCACTATTGCCAACACCTGCACTTCCCTCCCCAATAAAAATCCTGCCTAATGCTTGTACAATGCACGTACAATGTACCTGCAAATTTCAGGCACAGTAGCGTAGTACAGCAGCCTTCAAGACTTGATTTTATTTTCGTCAGTCACGCGCATATACTGTGCTTCAGCGATCTGTTCCAGGTGCATGAACTGCTCGAAAAGACTGCGCAATAGTCAAACACGTCACTACAAATAACTCTAAGTACTTCTTTCTTACGCGAGTGATATTGGCAAACTCTGCAACACTGCCTTCTGCAGACTTCAGCAACTGCCGACCAAGTAGTGCCTTGGCATTGTCGACTGTCTTAGCCTGCAAATGCTGGCAGCTTTCAGCAAATGCCAGCAGCTCCTCGCGTCTGCTCTCCCTCCGCAGCTCTTCACGCTCGCGAATTCGTTGCACAAACGCCGAGTTGCCATCTCGACTTCAGGCGCGCCTGCGGAGCCGTTTGACTTTCTCTTATACCGCAACCTGCTTGATCCAATGTATTTTTATAGGGCTTATATGGGGCAGAAAAGCCATAAGGGTGTGAAGCTAAATTGGAACTGGCTTGTTTACTTCATGACTGGCTGGCAGAAGTCACGCCGCGGCACCTGTGTGTGCATGCGCAGCGCCTTTCACCTTTCCGGTCGAGTTTTAGCGGCAAAACAGTGCGTATTTTTCACTTTAATCAAAAAATTCAACCACAGTTTTAAATGAAAAATAATCTTGAATTTGCCTAGCAAATAAACAAATTCAGACATCGAAAAACTGATCGCATCAGCAAAATTTTTCTTCAACATCAAACCAGCTTTGCAAGTTTTCTTTAGATTTAGAACTAAAAGCAAGCAAATGCACTTCCAAGTTTGTAGCCAACTTTAACAAACCCTTAACCTCCTAGTAACAATTAAATCGACATATTTGCTCTCCAGTTTACAAGGAGTATCCAGTACATCCGTCAACCTACTAGTCGTCATCTTCGCAGCATGGCTTCCACAATGCTCAGGTAGTCTCCTCGAACCCACAAAGTATCCCAGTCGTAAAATTTGCTCCGATTCAGCCGTTGCCGTGTGGTCGCCGACAGCAGAGTGTAGTTTCTCCTTGCAAAGAACTCGACTATCGTGCGGGTAGTTCGGACTCTCAGACGCCGGAATTGAATGACTCGCCCGCCACCACTCCATCTGCACTACCACAATGCGATGCTCACTGAAGAGTCGCTGGCCCGTACTCAGGAAGATGTTCTCGCTGGTCTCAATGTCAATCTTTGCCACTACCAGGTCTGTTGAAATCAGCGGCAGGAGGTCGTCTCCGGTGGCTGTCATCACGGGCACAGTGTCGATGGCCCAGAAGCCGCCTTCCGCATCGAACTTATTCTCGGCGCCAGCTCCTCCGACGTTGCAGAACTTTGTAGAGAATTGCAGGTAGCGTAGCCCGACCCGGTCGGAGAAGTAGGCCCACACGAGGGCCAGGTGAGGATCGGGTGAGGGCAACCGCATGGCCGAAGCTGCCAGACGAATCCGAGCGAGGTTGCGCAAATTCGCGTCCACTGCCACCGTGATCAGACCGGCGTCTCGTGCAGACAGGCTGTACACTCCAATGTTGCTGCCCACGTCCAGGAAGGAGACGGTGCGGCCGTTTCCTTTTAAATTTAGGCTGATGTGGATCAACTGATGGACAAGGACCGGCTCCCAGGTGTGTCGTCTGGCAATCGATTGGGAGATAAAGTCGTATTGTAGCCGTAAATTGGTATCAAACGATTCGTAGCTCTGTTATGAAGCTTCAATTGAACTGCTAGTTTGGATACTTACTGCAATTTTAAGCGAGTTTTAATGCTTGCATGTAGTTATAAGGTACTAAACCTATCACTTCTAGTGCTGCTTAGTGAAAAGTCATGTCTCTAACTGATGCATCTGGATATTCTTAAGTGCAGAGCAGATGGTAAAAGTGCCGCGGGTGATTCCGTGAGCGTTGACATTAACTTTGGAGCTTTGTGCGCGGAAATTCGCCAGTGATCGAGTGGTTGTGCTCAGGACAGAATTGCCGTCGTTGCTGGTTGTGGAGGATTTGTTTTAATTCGGATATCCTCTTTAAAGGCTTTCCGTACGCGATGCTTTATGACCAAGGACTACTCAAGTAACATATATAGGACGTTACACTCGAAATCCATCGTAAATGTTTTGAAGGCAACTTTCCGCCGAAAATACACTACAGAGATAGGAGGTTTTAATTTTTTCAGCACAAAAATTGTTATTGCTTTTGATAGGAGGCAGATCCAGTGTTCATCTTTTGATATGTTTGTGCCTTTCTTATTGCTCTATCGATATGCATAAAGCTTTTCAATCAGAAATAGTTTTAAAGGCAGGTTTCACCGGAAAAATACACTACGGAGATAGGATATTTCACGATTCTCAACACTAAAATAGTGATTGGGTTTCTTAAGAGTGTCAGAGAAAGTTCTAATCACACTATTTTGTGCCTCACACGCTGCTCTAACGACGCATTAAACGATTTTTTTGTTAAATTGGTCTGTCACTTGAAAAAAAGTTTAAACCAATGACAAGTCCAATTTAACACGAAGAATCGGTTAATGCGTCGTTAGAGCAGCCTGTAAGGCACAAAATAGTGTGATTAGAACTTTCTCTGACACTGTTAAGAGACCCAATCACTATTTTAGTGTTGAATATTGTGAAATTTTGCGTTTTGTGTTTTATTGTGTAAAAAAATCAATTCGACAAATCGAACCTTCATCACCGCTGTCGGCAAACTGTCAACCAGTCGGCACAACGGGAATCGCCCCCGACGGATATTGTAGGCTGGAAAGTTTCAGCTGCATCAACTTTTCGACACAAATTCCAGCGCAGAGAGTCGTCTTTGAGGAAGTTCAGCGTCGATAGCTCCTGGTGGTAGTCGCAGCTGGGAGGTCTGACTGGTCTTAGAGGTTTCACGGTAGGAACAGTAGTGGTGCTGACATTTCTCATTGCTGTCGTCATCCTTGACTGAGTTGTTATGTGGTTATTTGCTAAGCATGCTCTCTGTTGATAATTTTGGTTATTTCTGACCGTAGAAACGATGCAAATGGTCGATATGCTGACAATCAGGGCTAAAAAGGCCAGTTTGATTTGGGCAACCAAATTTTGGCGCACCATTTCATGGAGAAATGATAAAAACTACAGGTTACCTCCGGTATGCACCTAGCCGTTTATTAGAGTAGACTTGAATGCGTCTTTATATGAACCTTAATGGAACGAACAGGTGCAAAATTGTGGGCTAGAATTGACTGGCAGCCAGCGATTCAGCTGGGCTCTGAAAAAAAAAATTGAGCAGATCGGCATTTCCGCAGCTTTCTAGATTGCAATTATGACGAAAATAACAAAGAGACTCATTTTTAGCATTGAACTGATAGCAGCAGACGACAACATCTGTTAACAAAAACACAGTCGCTATTATTTTGTTTACTGTTCACATTATGCAGGGTTTTTATCGCCATGGATTTCATGGTAAGGGGGAGGGGACTCGAAGCCAAGAATTGACTAAATTCCTGCATTAGTTTGAGAATCGGTGTTGTCAGCACTCATTTTGGCACCGCAGGCACTCATTTTGGCGCCGCAGGCACTCATTTTGGCACCGCAGGCACTCATTTTATAGCCGCAGGCACTCATTTTATAGCCGCAGGCACTCATTTTATAGCCGCAGGCACTCATTTTGGCGCCGCAGGCACTCCTTTTAGCGCTGCAGGCACTCATTTTATAGCCGCAGGCACTCATTTTATAGCCGCAGGCACTCATTTTGGCGCCGCAGGCACTCCTTTTAGCGCTGCAGGCACTCATTTTATAGCCGCAGGCACTCATTTTGGCGCCGCAGGCACTCATTTTGGCGCCGCAGGCACTCAATTTAGCGCCGCAGGCACTCATTTTGGCGCCGCAGGCACTCATTTTAGCGCCATAGGCACTCAATTTAGCGCCGCAGGCACTCATTTTGGCGCCGCAGGCACTCATTTTGGCGCCGCAGGCACTCATTTTATAGCCGCAGGCACTCATTTTATAGCCGCAGGCACTCATTTTATAGCCGCAGGCACTCATTTTGGCGCCGCAGGCACTCATTTTGGCGCCGTAGGCACTCGTTTTGGCGCCGTAGGCACTCATTTTAGCGCCGCAGGCACTCATTTTAGCGCCGCAGGCACTCGTTTTGGCGCCGTAGGCACTCAATTTAGCGCCGCAGGCACTCATTTTGGCGCCGCAGGCACTCATTTTGGCGCCGCAGGCACTCATTTTGGCGCCGCAGGCACTCGTTTTGGCGCCGTAGGCACTCATTTTAGCGCCGCAGGCACTCATTTTAGCGCCGCAGGCACTCATTTTGGCGCCGCAGGCACTCAATTTGGCGCCGCAGGCACTCATTTTGGCGCCGCAGACACTCATTTTGGCGCCGCAGACACTCATTTTGGCGCCGCAGGCACTCATTTTAGCGCCGCAGGCACTCAATTTGGCGCCGCAGGCACTCATTTTGGCGCCGCAGACACTCATTTTGGCGCCGCAGGCACTCAATTTGGCGCCGCAGGCACTCATTTTTGCGCCAAATGTACTCGTTTTGGCGCTGGCAGACAGGTGCAAAAACAGACTGACACAAAGACACACACTTGGACAGAAGATTAAGATACAATATAAGGGCTATTAGCAGATTATTAAATTTGTTATTCCAGCGTTTTCCGAAATAAAACCGGAATCTGCCAGTAAGCATGCAGTGTCAGGTAAATTTGCTCCTTGCAGTGAGCGACATTGACAAAAAATGTTGCTGTGTAAAATTTTACCAAATTTCCTGGGAAATCTCTGACTTTTCTCGCTTAAGTGGGCCAGCTGGACAAATACAACACTTTGACTCCTTCTCTCCCTTCTCTCCCTTCTCTCCCTTCTCTCCCTTCTTTCCCTTCTTTCCCCTCCTCTCCCTTCTCTCCCTTCTCTCCCTTCTTTCCCCTCCTCTCCCTTCTCTCCCTTCTCTCCCTTCTTTCCCCTCCTCTCCCTTCTCTCCCTTCTCTCCCTTCTCTCCTCTTCTCTCCTCTTCTCTCCCTTCTCTCCCTCCTCTCCCTTCTCTCCCTTCTCTCCCTTCTTTCCCCTCCTCTCCCTTCTCTCCCTTCTTTCCTCTCCTTCTCTCCTCTTCTCTCCCTTCTCTCCCTTCTTTCCTCTCCTTCTCTCCTCTTCTCTCCCTTCTCTCCCTTCTCTCCTCTCCTTCTCTCCTCTTCTCTCCCTTCTCTCCCTTCTCTCCCTTCTCTCCCTTCTCTCCGCTTCTCTCCCTTCTCTCCCTTCTCTCCCTTCTCTCCCTTCTCTCCCTTCTTTCCCTTCTCTCCCTTCTTTCCTCTCCTTCTCTCCTCTTCTCTCCCTTCTCTCCCTTCTCTCCGCTTCTCTCCCTTCTTTCCCCTCCTCTCCCTTCTCTCCCTTCTCTCCCTTCTTTCCTCTCCTTCTCTCCTCTTCTCTCCCTTCTCTCCCTTCTTTCCTCTCCTTCTCTCCTCTTCTCTCCCTTCTCTCCCTTCTTTCCTCTCCTTCTCTCCTCTTCTCTCCCTTCTCTCCCTTCTTTCCTCTCCTTCTCTCCTCTTCTCTCCCTTCTCTCCCTTCTCTCCCTTGTCTCCCTTCTCTCCCTTCTCTCCGCTTCTCTCCCTTCTTTCCCCTCCTCTCCCTTCTCTCCCTTCTCTCCCTTCTTTCCTCTCCTTCTCTCCTCTTCTCTCCCTTCTCTCCCTTCTCTCCCTTCTCTCCATCTCTCCCTTCTCTCCGCTTCTCTCCCTTCTTTCCCCTCCTCTCCCTTCTCTCCCTTCTCTCCCTTCTTTCCTCTCCTTCTATCCTCTTCTCTCCCTTCTCTCCCTTCTTTCCTCTCCTTCTCTCCTCTTCTCTCCCTTCTCTCCCTTCTTTCCTCTCCTTCTCTCCTCTTCTCTCCCTTCTCTCCCTTCTCTCCCTTGTCTCCCTTCTCTCCCTTCTCTCCGCTTCTCTCCCTTCTTTCCCCTCCTCTCCCTTCTCTCCCTTCTCTCCCTTCTTTCCTCTCCTTCTCTCCTCTTCTCTCCCTTCTCTCCCTTCTCTCCCTTCTCTCCATCTCTCCCTTCTCTCCGCTTCTCTCCCTTCTTTCCCCTCCTCTCCCTTCTCTCCCTTCTCTCCCTTCTTTCCTCTCCTTCTCTCCTCTTCTCTCCCTTCTCTCCCTTCTCTCTCTTCTCTCCCTTCTCTCCCTTCTCTCCCTTCTCTCCCTTCTCTTCTCTTCTCTCCCTTCTAGCTTCTCTTCCTTCTCTTCTCTTCTCTCCTCTTCTCTCCCTTCTCTCCCTCCTCTCCCTTCTCTCCCTTCTCTCCCTTCTTTCCTCTCCTTCTCTCCTCTTCTCTCCCTTATCTCCCTTCTCTCCCTTCTCTCCCTTCTCTCCCTTCTCTCCCTTCTCTCCCTTCTCTTCTCTTCTCTCCCTTCTCTCCTCTTCTCTCTCTTCTCTTCTCTTCTCTCCCTTCTCTCCCTTCTCTCCCTTCTCTCCTCTTCTTTCCTATCTTCTCTTCCTTCATCAATTACATCTCTCCTCTTCTTTCCTCTCCTCCTTTTCACTCATCTTCTCCTATCTCTATTCCCTCCTCACTCCCCTTCTCCGGCTCGCAATTTACGGTTCGTTTTTGTTTTTCTGCTTTTTTGTCCCCTTTGAATCGTGTGCAGTTTATGTCAGTGCAACATGCGTGCAGAGCTCTCGAGTTTCAAATTTGTTCAAACCGTATCGAGTACGTATACAAATAAGACCGAACCAGCAGCTCTTTTCTTATCTGATCTCGAACGAGAGAAAGTTTGTTATGAGATTTTAATTTATAAGTAATGTAACACTAAATAGTTTTATGCTAAGCGATATCACAAGCTGCTCATATACTGCTCATAGGCCATGACCTCGCCCCAGCAGCCCACCGTGTTTCTACTCGCCTACGACAACAGTGAGAACAGCCAGGCCGCTCTGAGCTGGTTCGCCAGACTCAATGCTGAAAGAGACACTCAGCTGGTGATCTTTTATTCAGTTGAAGCCCCGCCGCTGCCTCGCGGCAACACGACCTTGAAGATGTCCAAGACAGAGCTGTACACCCAGCTGATGCAAGAATCGTCAGCCCAGATCGACAGGGTGCGCAAACACTGCTTGGCACTCTGCCAACAGTTGGGCTTGCCAGCAGACTCCGTCAAGTTCATTGACAAGTACGAAGCCGAACCGAGCAAGGCGATTGTTGCCATGGCAACAGAACTAGACGCTGCCGCCATTCTAATGGGCACTCGCGGATTGAAACGACTTCAACGAACCATGCTTGGCAGCGTATCGGACTATGTTGTTCACCATGCGCACCGGCCAGTGATTGTGGTGCCGCTCACCCACACGAATGGATAGAATTGGAAACTCATTTAAACTACTAAATTTGATTAAGATATCGAATGGCAGCAAAGTTGCGCGCATCTTTCAACAAGCAAATACTATGAAGTAATTAACACCGTTTATTTATTACAGACAGTAAATGATTTAGATTAGCGTTAAACTGAATAAATATATGACGGACAGTAGTTGATCGCATACTATAGACATTTACTTCGTTCTCAGGAATTCTATTCGCAAATTCCTGAATTCACAAAATTTTCAGGATAATCGTTATGTTAATTTTTTATGAGATTAAACATTATGCGATTTCGAAGCTACATGTACTTTTATAAATCCCTAAAAAGTCCATGTTTAATCTTCTACATAATATACTTGCTCATCTCACAGTTGGGTTCGCGAGGAAAGGCTCAAATCTCGCGAGACCCTCGCGAGATTTCGCGAGAATCTGTGTGTAACTCTCTCTCCATTGGCTGAGCGTTTATTGAGCTTGTAGGCTGAATCGAGAGAGAAAACCCCCTGGGGATGGGGATAATTGGGGTTGGTGCATGCATGGTGTGCGAAATGGGGGGTCCAGGGCTTGTACGAGCTCACAGAGATTTGCTTGATATATTTCGGAGTGTAGTTATATAAATCGTCTCAAAGCAGTGAAAATTGTTGCCTAGTAAGCTGCATACTAAGATTCTCGTAATCGTCATATAATTAATTTTAAATTAGAATTTTGAGATTTTTGTTGAATAACATCAATGAGTATTTTGATGTTAACATTAATGTAAAAAATTCATTAATTCCAGCGAAGTGAAAAATTTGCGTTTTTTGCAGTTTACAATGTTAATTACAAAATAAGTAGTGAGCAACATGACAATGGAGGGATAATATAGTGTGCACCGTCAAGGGTTTCCAGTTCATTCATCTGCCGACAGTTCGTCTTGTAAAACAAAATGTTTTACAATATACACCTAAAATAAGAAAACTTAACTAAAAACCCAATCTCAAACTTCGTGAGTGTGAGCGAGTGAGAGAGTGAGTGGGAGTGTGAGCGAGTGAGAGAGAGTGAGTGAGTGTGAGCGAGTGAGTGACTGTGAGTGAGTGTGAGCGAGTGAGCGATTAAGTGACTGTGAGTGAGTGTGAGCGAGTGACTGAGTGTGAGCGAGTGACTGAGTGTGAGTGAGTGTGAGCGAGTGGGTGAGTGTGAGCGAGCGAGTGGGTGAGTGTGAGCGAGTGGGTGAGTGTGAGTGAGTGTGAGCGAGTGGGTGAGTGTTTATCTGTGCCGGATTAGGTCGATACTCTGCAAGTTGGAAGTCACGGCTTGTTCGAGGTTATTTTACACTCGAGGTATTAGATCGAGGCTAATTTTCCCGCTCTCCTGTTGAGATGATTTTTCAAAATAAAGCTTTTTATGCCTTAGTGGCTACTTTTAAGTAGCCCTTGAAGAGTCAGGACATCCCAAAAGTTTCCTGGACAGAATACACAGCACCGTAGATTAGGTCGAGTTTTTTACCCATCGAGCTAATCCTACAGCTATTTCCTGGAAAACATACTCACTTTGAGTATCGAATGAATCCTGCTTTGCATATTTGAGTATGTGAATTGCAGCTAATTTCTAGCTCTAATGTAACTTAGATGCCATGATGTAATTGCTGGGTCATTTCTATGCTTCCACACTGACACCAAATATTAAATGCACCAAGTTTCCAGCATCAAACTGATTTTAGTGACAAAAGTACTCGATAGTCAGTTTTTTACTTTGTTTTCCTTGTCGATTGTCGAATGACTGCTAGCGTTTGTGTCTAATCTATAATTTGTAGCAAACTGGCACTAACTGCTTTGGAGTCTGTAGGTGCAAATCATAAATAGCACAAAAGGGAAGATTGGATGACTCCGAGTGTAATCAATCATGCAATTATGCATTTGACGAAATAAAGCTAGAGACAGGTCTTTAGCTAAACCTTATAATTGATCTTACAGGCTGCAGCTAATACAGTCCTATTACTGCTGCCCTCAACCCAAGCTAAGTAAACAAACCGGGCTTGCCTCGAGCTAAAAATAGAGTGAAACTCTTTCCCTCCCTTTCCTTCCATTTGCTATGCCTCACCTGCGCCAGTCAATAGCATCGCGGAGGCCAGAGTGAGTGTGAGTGTACATGAACAGCTTTATACCCTGATACCCCTGAGCCTCGATATAAGCGCTCGCATTAAGTCGGTGTAAAATTTAAGAAAGTCCGCACTGAAAGATTTTTTTTAGACTTAGCTGCAGGGCTGTCCCGGAGGGGACACAGCGGGAAGGCGCGGGCGCCCATTCCGCTAGTCCCTGAACGGCCGACGCGTCGCTATGGACGGAGGGTTGGCGCCGCCCAGGGAGGTCCCCCAGTGTCGCCAGCAGCTATGGTGCTCTCTGGAAAGGAGAGTTCAGCCCTGCGGGTGGCCCGAAGGTAGCGCATGAGCTGATTAAAGTTTTCGGGTTTGCACGCTTCAGTAATAGATGTGTGTGGCCCGAGGTAAGTGAGTCTGGCCCGCGTGAAGGCGGGACAGATGCTGACGAAATGCTCAGCGGTTTCGTCACCTGAGTTGCAGAAACTACAGGTGGCGTTGGTGGCGTTGCCCTGCAGGTACTGGTGCCTGGAGAAGCAGCCGTGACCAGAGAGGGTCATGGTGGCAGCCCGGATGTCTCTGCGCGAGAGGCGCAAGAGGAGCTTCTGGAGCTGGTGAGAGGGCTGAGGGACAGCGCCTCTGGATTGCCTGCAGTTCGTGCGGTTCGCCCAAGTCGAGCGGTGCTGAGTCCTGATCCACGCTTTGATGCGCGAGTCGATGACACAGCCAGGAATCGGGACAAGAGGTTCGGGGCCGAGAGAGGAGCCGGAGGCACCAACTTTTGCAAAGGTGCCAGCCAACTCATTTCCTCGGATCCCCACATGCCCCGGAACACACTTAAGGGTAATTTTGTTGGCGGAACCCAACACGTTGAGGAGTTTGATACAGTCGAGGACTGTAGCAGAGTTGGTGCTGCAGCCACTGATGGCGTGCAAGGCAGCTTGGCTGTCCGAATGGAAAATGATGTTCTTACCAGTAACGCCAGTGGCGAGAAGCTCTGCAGTGCAGGAGCTGATGGCCAGAACTTCATTTTGGAAAACACTGGAGTTGACCCCAGTGTATTGAGCGTGGGTAGCGATGACCCTCCCGTTCAGAAAGATTCCAACACCAAAGCCGGTGTTGGCTGACTGCTTAGAACCGTCGGTGTAGCAATGAAGCTCACCAGGGTTCCATTGGTCATTGATGTTATCGCGCGAGTCGATAGCTACGGAGTAGCGCTGTCTCAGGTTGAGCGTTGAGGCAATGCCATCGGTGAAGACGCGATTGGCCTGACACTCGTTGAGAAAGTTGAGGCACAGATCGCTATGCGGGACAAGGTTCCGCTTAGCAGGTGCTCTCATGTAAATGAATTTGACGCCGGCATCAATTAGACGCCGCGTCGTTCTAGCCGCCTCACCCCTGATGAAGAGGTCAAGAGGCGGAAGATTAAGGAAGGCCCCCATGCCAGCAAAGGGCGTGGACCTGGTGGCGTTGCAGATGAGCCTACACGCTCTGCCTTGGATCGTGTTGAGCAGGTCTGCATGGCTTTTGACCTGGGTAGCGCTAACCCAGACAACAGAGGCGTACGTAATGGCAGGTCTAACTACGGAAGTATAGATCCACCAAAGCCGCTTTGGGGATAGACCCCAAGAAGTGCCAAGTGCTCGTCGGAGCTGGGCCAGGATGGCTGAGGCACGCTTGGCTTTTGCTTTCACGTGGGAGGACCAGTTGAGCCGGTGGTCAAGTATGACCCCGAGGCATCTGGTCTGGTGCGCGAAGGCAATATCTCTGCCGTAGAGCTGCAGAGGACGTATGTTCCAGCGTAGTCTGCTGGTAAACATAATGGCAACGGTTTTGGGCTCAGAGAGTTCCAGACCATTGTCATTGGCCCAGGATTCTGCATTGCGGATAAAGCTCTGCATCAGATCCCTGAGCGTGCTGGGAGACGGTCCTGCCACAATGGCCGTGACGTCATCAGCATACCCGACTTTGAAGACGGGGTCGGGTCGGGAGTCACTCAAAAGAGCGTCCATGAGCAGGTTCCAGAGCGTCAGGGTGAGGACTCCGCCTTGGGGTCCACCCTTACATACTCTGGTGGAGGCAGTTTGCCCAAGAAGTTGGGCAGTGACCGTACGGTTGGAGATCATGTACATGATCCACCGTATGAGGGTAGCATGAGCTTTGCGATTTTGAAGGGCCCTCTGAAACGCTTCAAAGATAACGTTGTCGAAGGCGCCAACAATGTCAAGAAAGAGAGCCAGAGCGTAACCGTCACCCAGTACCGCCCTTTCAATCTTCTCGACAATCGCATGCAGGGCGCTGTCAGTCGACCTCCCGGTACGGAAGGCTTGCTGATTATTGCTGAGGGGCATCGCTGTCAGCTCGCAGGACAGCAGCCGCCAGAGAATAAGCCTCTCAGTGAGCTTAAGCATTGCTGACGTTAAGCTAATAGGCCGGAAGGCTTTGACGCTTTGGTAGTCACCCTTCCCAGGTTTGGGAATGAAGACTACCCGAGCTTCAGTCCAGCATTTGGGAACGTATCCCAGCTGGATAGAGGCCCGCATAAGATTGCGGGTGAGTCTCAGGAACGAGGGTATCTTGGCTGCTTCACGAAGGAGAACAGGGTAGATACCATCAGGTTCTGAAGGTTGTAGGCTGAAGTTTGAAGGTTCTGACCGCACGAGCGATTAGGTCTTCAGTGACAATGCCCGCCGCTAGGGTGGCTCCATCCATCGAATGGTTGGGCTCCGGTCTAGCAGTAGGTACCCTCGGGAAGAATGTGCTAAGCATATGCTGAAGCACTTCTTCAGGGTCTTTAGTAAGAGAGCCATCATCTTTTTTGATCATGGCTAATTTGGACATTTTGTCCATTGTAAGGGCCTTGACAAGCCTAGAAGTAGGTCTGTCTTGATCCAATTCATTGCAGAATTGGCGCCACTTACATTCCTTGGCCTTGCGCACTTCAGATTTGAAATTGCGGGAGGCTTGCCCGAAAAGCTCCATGTCCTCCGGGTTTCCGGTCTTCATGGCACGGCGATGAAGGCTTTTGGCCTTCCGCCTGAGTTTCCCCAGCTCCGGGTTCCACCACGGCGCCGAGGTCTTGCCTTTGTAGGCGCGAGCAGGACAAGCCGCTTCGTAGGCTTCAATAATGCAACCTGTCAGCGTCTCAGCCATATGATCCACATCCTCGCAGGTCTCAATCGGACGTAAGTCCGTGAGTTCCTGCAGGTGCAGATCAAGGGCAGCCTTGTAGGCCGCCCAATCAGTGTTGCGGATATTGTGTCTCCAAGTGATCGGAGACTGGGTTTTAGTGTCCGCGATGTTAAAGGCGATAAAGCAGTGGTCAGACAGGGAGGGCTCCTCAGACCAGACTCTCCACTCCTCAACTCTGTCAAAGAGTCTTGAGGGGTAACGAGTGTGGCGTCGAGGACCTCGGTCCATCTGCCATTATTAAAGGTAGGAGTGCTGCCGCGGTTGCAGAGCATGAGGTTTGTGTTAGAGATGAGGGCCAGAAGCTCCTCTCCTCTAGTGTTGGTATCTTTGCTGCCCCAGTGCTTGTGGTGCGCGTTGAGGTCACCCCCTAAGCACAGCTCAGCGTTCTGGGACTTGCAGTACTGCGCGAGGCGCAGTAAACTCTCAGGAGCAGGGTCTCTGTCGCCTGGGATATAAACCGAGGCAACAAGACACGTACGCGGAGAGAAATGATTAGATTGAATGACGCAAAGGTCTCCATCAGAGAGATCAGTCCTCAGCCAAGCCTGGAGATGGCTAGCAGCGAGGATAGCCGCTCTAGGGCGGCTGTTCCCCGGGCCACACACATAAAAATCAGAGTAGCCATAGGGAATGTTGGGCAACTTACCGTTGCGCATCCAGGGTTCCTGGATCAGGATGAGGCCTGGCCTGTACAGCTCAGCAATCTTCATCAGATTTACTGACGCAGATACGCAATGCTGTAAATTAATTTGCAGACAGAATGTCGCTCTTTTGGCAGCGTGGAGCTTAGTCATACTGTATTAAATGCAATTTCTGGCTAGAGCCCAGGGCCAGCAAGGAGACTTGGACAACAGATCGTCCTCGTCCCAGGCCGCTGGGGCTTGGCTGGGAGATGGAAGTTGGTCGACGTCCATGGCCTCCTCACCCCCACCGCCCCCCCCCCCCCAGCAGAGTCCTCAGGCTCCGATGACAGGATGGAGGAAGCTTCCTCACCTGCATCTTTACCTTCAGACCCCACCAGGATGGCCAAGGAGAGCTCGGATTCCGAAGACCCGGCCTCGTCCTCAACTCCTTCTCCGACTGGCAGGTTTGGTTCCCGGGGCTTGGCCGGAGCCGTTACCGCGGTCGCCGAACTGCTGCTAGCAGAGGGGCGAGATGCAACTTTGGCTTTGGGATCGGCTTGCGCCTTTCCTTGGGCCTTAGACTGCGCCCCGCTCTTGCCGGAGATGCCGGGGTTGGCAGTAGCCTTCCCTTTGGCAGACTTTCCTCGGCGCATCTTGAGCTTGAGGGCACCCAGCTGGAAAGAGGATCCATTAGGGTACCGACTCGCCCAAGTGCTGGAAAGGCCGAGGACAATTGAGTTGCCCGTCTCCCCCTGCGGACTTTACGATGATACACCAGTCCACTAGCAGGGAGGTCGGGGTTCAGACGCAGTAGGACCCGGCGAATAACGTCTGGTCCAGCTGCGGTGCTCTTAGCAGGGACGAAAACCACATAGGGTATCGTCTTTGGACGCTGGCCCTCGCGAAGAAAAAGAGCTTCGCCAAGGTCAGCATCCAAGGAGACCGTTGGTAGCCGCTGGAGCAGCTGCCGAGCGTCCTCCTCGCTGCTAGGAGCAATAAGAACGAATGTGCTTCGCAGCACCATCCGCTCAATGCCGATGGAGATTCCCTCCTCGACAGTCAGCCCAATCAGATAGGAGTCAACAGCACTACACACTTTTTGAAGCTGATCAGTGGTCCAGTCCTGGTCGCGACCTTGGATGATCACTCCCGGGATTTTGGCCTTGGCCTTCGCCGCAAAGGTAGCTCCCGAAGGAACCTCCTTGTTGGCAGTGGCCATTTGTTGCGCCGTGGTTTCGGCCTCAGCAGCCGCAGCAGCATCTCCAGGGAGCGCCGCCGCTGAACTACCGGAGCTTCCACCGGCCGGCCCGTCTGGTTGCCTTGGGACGCCAGTCGCTTCAGCATCCATGGTGGACGCCGCCGCTTTGGCCCCCGCAGCTCCCTTCTTGGCCTGCCTTTTGGCGCGTTGTTTAGCGCGTTTGCGCTCAAGCCGAGCCCGCTGAGCTTCATCGGATCTGCCAGATTTGGCCGGTCCTTTAGGCTCAGAGCTCGCGGTTCCCTTAGATCCACCAGCGGAGCTGGCAGGTCTTTGGGTATTATGAGTTTGGTAGCTCTGGTCGGATCTGCCAGCAGAGCCAGCCGGTCCTTCCTTTGCCACAGTTGAATCAGTCGGTTGGGATCTGCCAGCAGGGCCGGCCGGTCCTTCGGACTGAGGTTGGGGTTTAGAAGGGTCCCCGTCCCTAGAAAAAGCTTTGTTATCCATAATCGGCTCGAAGGCCATGATAAAAGGTTGGTGGGCTACCCTCAAAGGGGCGCGGTACCCACCTGGCCGCTCCACCTGACCGGGCAGTAGGCCAATAGAACCCTCAAGGCTGGCCCGACACCAGGAGGGGGACCGCTTGCCTTGTACACCTCACCGAATCCGCCACGACCGATGAGCTGCTTCTTGTCGTCCTGCAGGATGAAGTCCCAGTTGGTGAAGCTGGGGTCCAGCTGCTTCTTGGCGCTGAAGCATAAAATGAAGGAATTGATGAATTTTGTGTTGCTTGGGGCTTTCTGAGTACTTTGGAGTCACTCAGCCTACTGCGTCACCACCCTTCTGCGTCACCACCCTTCTGCGTCACCACCCTTCTGCGTCACCACCCTTCTGCGTCACCACCCTTCTGCGTCACCACCCTTCTACGTCACCACCCTTCTGCGTCACCACCCTTCTGCGTCACCACCCTTCTGCGTCACCACCCTTCTGCGTCACCACCCTTCTGCGTCACCACCCTTCTGCGTCACCACCCTTTTGCGTCACCACCCTTCTGCGTCACCACCCTTCTGCGTCACCATCCTTCTGCGTCACCACCCTTCTGCGTCACCACCCTTCTGCGTCACCACCCTTCTGCGTCACCACCCTTCTGCGTCACCACCCTTCTGCGTCACCACCCTTCTGCGTCACCACCCTTCTGCGTCACCACCCTTCTGCGTCACCACCCTTCTGCGTCACCACCCTTCTGCGTCACCACCCTTCTGCCATGAGCATCCTCGGGGGCCATGAAGTGCCAGGTTCCTTTTGGCTGGGTGCCTGCGCTCAGACTGCAGGTTTTGACGAATTCACCAACTGTCGCCTCATCATTTCTCACCGAGTCTCCTCAGGCAGTCCAAACGGCCGGAGGGTCTGTCGAGCTCGTGGGCGGGGACGCGGAGCTGCAGCGCTGTAGGAAGAGTTTTACGAGTGAGCCCGTTAAACATGTCTGGGTTGCCAAGGCGGCACTTGGCGGCACCAAGGCGCCAAGGCGGTTGGGGCACCATGAGGAGATTGGAGGCGCCATGGGGAGATTGGAAGGCCATGGGGAGATTGGAGGCGCCATGAGGAGATTGGAGGCGCCATGGGGAGTTTGGGGCGCCATGAAGAGATTGGAGGCGCCATGGGGAGGTTGGAGGCGCCATGAGGAGATTGGAGGCACCATGGGGAGATTGGAAGGCCATGGGGAGATTGGAGGCGCCATGAGGAGATTGGAGGCGCCATGGGGAGTTTGGGGCGCCATGGGGAGGTTGGGGGCGCCATGAGGAGATTGGAGGCGCCATGGGGAGTTTGGGGCGCCATGGGGAGGTTGGAGGCGCCATGGAGAGGTTGGGGCGCCATGAGGAGATTGGAGGCGCCATGGGGAGGTTGGAGGCGCCATGGGGAGGTTGGAGGCACCATGGGGAGGTTGGGGGCGCCATGAGGAGCTGCACTGACATTCATGACGCCCTCGCTTGACTGCGGCGCTGCTGAGAATTTCAGAGCGCCGATCATCAAAGCGCAATGAAATTTCGCCAAACAATATTTTCAGTATTTTCAGTGTCAGGCAGCAGTTCTCAGTCAGGACTCACCCAGCTGAGGCGGCAGTCGGCGCTGAGCTGCCAGCGGGAGGCCGAGAGGCTTCGAGCTGCCGCTGCGTGGAGGAAATCCAGGCCCGCTTTGCTGACTTGTCTGTGAGGCACCGCCGACTCGCAACAACATCAGCCGGTGTTTCGCCCCTGTTGTTCTTCAAGCTGAACATTTCGGCTCCGATTTGGTCAAAAATGAACTGAAGACAGTCGACTGGCTGATGCTGAGCGGCCAAATGGACGGCCGTGTCACCGTATTTGTCAGGAACTGTGAGACAGTCGCTGCCGAGCTCCTTCACCAGCCACTTCAGATTTGAATTGTCAGACTTCTGAGCAGCAAAGTGAAATGCTGTTCTACCTGAACATTTCTTCAGCCGAAAGCAGTCAGTTCCGATCTGTCCCTTGATCCACTCCAGCGACTCGATGCCCTGATGCTCAGCGGCCAAATGGACGGCCGTGTCACCGACTTTGTCAGGAACTGTGAGACAGTCGCTGCCGAGCTCCTTCACCAGCCACTTCAGATTTGAATTGTCAGACTTCTGAGCAGCAAAGTGAAATGCCGTTCTATCCAAGGGTCCTTTCAGCCGAAAGCAGTCAGTTCCGATCTGTCTCTTGATCCACTCCAGCGACTCGATGCCCTGATACTGAGCGGCCAAATGGACGGCCGTTTCACCGTGTTCGTCAGGAACTGTGAGACAGTCGCTGCCGAGCTCCTTCACCAGCCACTTCAGATTTGAATTGTCAGACTTCTGAGCAGCAAAGTGAAATGCTTTTCTCTTCCAGAACCCTCCTTTCAGCCGAAAACAGCCAGTTCCGATCTGTCTCTTGATCCACTCCAGCGACTCGATGCCCTGATGCTCAGCGGCCAAATGGACGGCCGTGTCACCGTCTTCGTCAGGAACTGTGAGACAGTCGCTGCCGAGCTCCTTCACCAGCCACTTCAGATTTGAATTGTCAGACTTCTGAGCAGCGAAGTGAAATGCTGTTCTATACCTCAATCCTCCCTTCAGCCGAAAGCAGCGAGTTCCGATCTGTCTCTTGATCCACTCCAGCGACTCGATGCCCTGATGCTCAGCGGCCAAATGGACTGCCGTGATACCGTCTTCGTCAGGAACTGTGAGACAGACGCTGCCGAGCTCCTTCACCAGCCACTTCAGACAAGAGTTGCTTTTTCTGTTCATAGCGGCAAAGTGAGCGACTGTCTTTCCATGTTCATTGGCAATTCTCAAGCAGCCTCTGCCTCCCTTCTCTTTAACCAGCTCCATCCAAGATTCGTCCTGATGCTGGGCAGCCAAGTGCACTGGAGTCTCACGAATAAGCCTACCATTTCCATGTGTCAGACAGTCGCGTCCGAATCTGTCAATCAGCAGCTCCAGGCACGACGAGCTCACCGGCTTGCAGGCCACGTGATGGGCCAGCGGCATGAAAAGCTCTTTAGATGGATATTCTTGCTTGTCGAAGCCGCCCACCTCCAGCTCGATGTTGCTGCTGACCTCACCGCACAGTCGCTGCAGCTCCTCGCTGTCTCCAGCCTCCAGCGCCGCTCTCAGCTTCCGCTTTATCTGCGTTGCCATGGCTACACTGCTTCTCCTAGCAGCGCTTCTCTGCCGATCTGCTGTCTGCCGCAGCTGTTCCACACGGCTTCAAACTGAGTGCTTTGCTCTTCTTCAAGCGAATTTGCCTGCCAGCTCAGCAGCAGCAGCAAAAGTGCCGCTGTCACGGACTGAAATCTCTGAGCTCTCCCTGTGCAGAGAAATTTGTTTAAATGGACTGAGGCCGATTCTCTTCTCTGACCCAGCGGCTGTGTTTGAGGCCTGATTGGGTGCCAGGGGGCCCGGCAGCTGCTCTGCTCAGCGGGGTGAGAGATGCAGGAGCAGTGAGATGCTGCGAGCTCTGCTGAGTTAAACAATGAGAGCTGACTGTGGCTGCGTGCTGGGCATAGCAAGTGCATTGTCAGTGGGCAGGGGTGGGGCAGCTGAGAAACGAGGGGAGAGATGGAGAGGGGAGGGAGGGCAGGGCTGAGGCCTGGAAACCAAGCGGAGCTCTCTGACGATTTTCAATTTAGTTTGCAATTGTATGGCAAATATTTTGCAGAAAAATGCTTATGACTGAGGATTTTGTGTTGCTGAGCTCGAAACAGATGGAGAATGTTGCTTGGGTTTGCCAGCGACACTTTACATCAGTATCTAACAGGTGACATGGGTATCTAACAGGTGACATGGGTATCTAACAGGTGACATCAGTATTTAACAGGTGACACCAGTATCTAACAGGTGACATGGGTATCTAACAGGTGACATGGGTATCTAACAGGTGACATCAGTATCTAACAGGTGACATCAGTATCTAACAGGTGACACCAGTATCTAACAGGTGACACCAGTATCTAACAGGTGACATCAGTATCTAACAGGTGACACCAGTATCTAGATATTACAAATTAATCATAGATATTTAATGTTAGACCCACCCATTGGCCTGTTAGACCATGCATGCCCTCTCTGTGTTAATTTATCTAACTAGCTAACTGCAAAAAAGAAAATAAGATGGGTGGGGCGGAAAAATATCACGCCACCACCCCAACGCTGCCCCCGAGCACAATGCCGAGCGTTATAAATACAATGCAATTGAAAGAGCCGAGGCTCTCCACTGCCGAGTTTTAGTAGAGTTTGAGCTCAAACTAAGAAAATGACTTGTCTCAGTTCTTCGAAGCTTCTGTCTGTCGTGGCAGAGGGGTAGCAGGCGTGTAAGGTAGTTGGCGTGAGAGGCCTTTAGAGACTACCGATAAACCACCTGTTACCTACTAAAAATGATATACTATATTAAAATTGTATTAAAAGTATTAGAGCATTATTATATTAATATTATTATTCTAATATTAAAATTGTATTTGAAGTATTAAAATTGTAAAATTTATTGCAATGTTTATGCAATCTTAAACAATAATAATTTCAATGAATATTTATCACAATAAGAGCATTTGGATAAACAAAAAGGGCAGTCGAATAAACAAAAAGGGCAATCGAATAAACAAAAAGGGCAATCGAATAAACAAAAAGGGCAATCGAATAAACAAAAAGGGCAATCAGATAAACAAAAAGGGCAATCGAATAAACAAAAAGGGCAATCAGATAAACAAAAAGGGCAATCAAATAAAAAATAGGCAATCGAACAAACAAAAAGGGCAATCGAACAAACAAAAAGGGCAATCGAACAAACAAAAAGGGCAATCGAACAAACAAAAAGGGCAATCGAATAAACAAAAAGGGCAATCGAATAAGCAAAAAGGGCAATCGAATAAACAAAAAGGGCAATCAGATAAACAAAAAGGGCAATCGAATAAACAAAAAGGGCAATCAAATAAAAAAATAGGCAATCGAATAAACAAATAGGTCTTAACTCAATGCGGAGTGAAATATCTAGTGTTTTAATATCTGTGCACGATACTGCGCATATTTGATTACATACAAAGAATCGCCTAATGCTAGGAGATGAGCCATACAGAATCTCCGAGAATTTTAACTTCAATAACTGCTCCGTCGTTGTTAACAATTGATTTTAAGTACGCTACATAGTGACTTCCTTAGTTGTGATTGGAACAAACTGAATTGTTTTTAACAATGCGTCACCTGACCCTAACCTAAATCTAAACCCTGAGATTTATGTCTATGGTAAAAATACATCCCGGAAACACACCATTCACCAACGTAGGGATTTGAAGCGTTCGATACGAGCTATCAACAGACAACTTCAAGCTTTGGTTTTATTTATAAATAGATCTTGCCCTCTCATATTCGACATGCACGGCGCTGTGCCCACACCGGACAGCCAGCAATTTTCACGCGTAACTCGTCGTCGTCATAGCAACACGGCAGTGAGTTCCAACAATCAGCTGATCGACAGTAAACTTCGCCAACTCATCGCAAGATTTCTCCAACGCTGGGAGCGCCTGCACGCCCGTTCAATGGTGGAATTCGTCTGCAACACTCTGTCGAACGAGCCTGAAGTGCTGGCGGCAGTACAACAGGCCACCGCCGACCTGCTGCAGTTGACTCCCGGTCCGGACGACAACTTTCGACGGGAAGCGTTGAAGCGTCAACTGCATGCGATCGTTGCTTGCGTGCCCGACTGGCTGCACGAGATGCTATCGGAGAGGATCTGCTTGAGCGCTAAGATGCAGACGACTGATGGGCAGAGTGACCGGGTGAATGCGGATTCTTGAGCTCCTTCTTCATCAAGAAAGGTCTGAGAATGGATCGATGGCCAGGGGCTTCGCCACCAGGAGGGACAGGGGGACAAGGGGGCCAGCGGTTTGTCTCCCCCACACCCCACCTTTGTTGACCTGTTATGAAAATAAATTATTTTGCTTCTGGGCGACAAAATAAAATATAGCGCCTGTAGCACCAAAACGAGTGTCTGCTGCGCTAAAATGAGTGTCTGCTGCGCTATAATGAGTGCCTGCGGCGCTAAAATGACTGCCTGCTGCGCTAAAATGACTGCCTGCGGCGCTAAAATGACTGCCTGCGGCTCTACTAAAATGAGTGCCTGCGGCGCTATAATGA